>JAGDQP010000728.1:4239-39112 GCA_022664845.1 Lepisma saccharinum
GAACAAAAGGTTTCTGTTGAAATAGTTGAAGGAACGAAAAGCAAAGGTTCACAATCTCAGAAGAAGTTTCCGCTATTTTGGGAAATATTTTTGTGACCCTTTGCTTTTCGTTCCTTCAACTATTTCAACAGAAACCTTTTGTTCATATTTCGTCTCACATATTCTCCAGGCCAACTTTACGTGTCTTCTCGTCGTAAAGGATTAGAGATATGCCAAATCTAACTTAGTCTTGGGGTTTCTTGGAACATTCACGCTCAGGCTGATACATTACTTGACTCATTTACAATTTTAAATTTTGAAGCAGAGTCAAGATGGCCGCTTTCAACGTTGCGGTCATTGTCGTTATGCCCCCACGACGTAACGCATCCTGTCCAGTATCATTTAATAGCCATTTACTTTCAATATATTTAACAATGTTTAAAAGAAACTCTGTTATCGATTTATTTGCTGACTACGTTCCATCTTTCTTGTGCCCCCTTGTCGTCATTTGTCGACCATAGCAGCAATAATTTTGGCTGTTAATATTTACATAGGCACTGCGGCTACATACGAATTTTCATCAAAATCAGGCTCTGTTATTTGGTGAGTGTCCCTTGTAAAATGAGTTTCCATTGACTTCCGAAGTAAAAATCGAAAGTGGCATATCTTTGTCCCGGTAGCCCATTCTCGGCCCAAATTTTACAGGTCACTCTGAGATTGGGCTACATGTCTGCCAAGTTTTTGAAAATCTCAGAGTCAGCGACCTGGTAATTCACAAGTTTGAAAAAATAAATAGGAATTTATTGTTTTTAAACCCACATATTGTAGAGTATCCACATAACTAAACACCCTTTTATAAACTTTAAATTATCATAATTAATTAGTACTTACATGTTCGTAAACTAGAGAGGAGTTCAAATTTCTAATAGAAATTTGGACACGAGTGAGAGCAGAGCTACCTCGCTGGCTACCAGAATCACCATACAATTATTTATTCCAATTGATCATCCCATTATTTATCACCATTATTCTCATTACTACACAAGTGGAGAGTATGAAAATGTGCGAATATCTGATTGATGTCCTATTGTTCACTGTGGTAGTTGAAGAGATAGGAGAAAACTAAACTTTGAATAAATTAATTCACACAATCAATTGTTGCTGGAAAATATGTCATGGCCCACTCACAAACTCACAAGTTTTAGTAACATTTAACTTAAAATCGTGTTATAATATGGGAGCAAAATTAAACACAGTGTTATTATGTAAGACTACCTAAAATATGAACCACTTCGTGTTACCTTGAGATATTAAATTGTTATTAGTTGTTAACAGTTAATAACAATTGTTAATTGTTAAAAATTCTCATTGGGTAGTTATTAACCTGCTAAACAAGCAGGTTAACTTCAAAGGACTTACAGTTTATGGCAAAGTGGGCTCCGATCTATTAGATGAACGGATAAAGGGGGCATACTATTCTGATATATCATTTAAATGAAATGTTAGACAGATAATCTCGAAGTGTACTTAAGAAAACATAATTTTTACATTAAATACTTTCAGCAATTTATTCGTGACTTTTCCTTTTTTTCAATTTTCCACACCTAATGTGCTTTAGTTTAGAATGCTTGTTTGCTTCTTTCCGTAGCTTGTAAATATTCAGTTAATGTTTGTCTTTGCGTATTTACGTTTTGGGAGTTCTTCTATATTCTTTCTCTGAATCCACCATCTCCCTGGAGATTCGAAGGAGAAGGGGGCTCCAAGGTTTGCTTACGCCAAGGCCGTGGTACACCGAATATCTTCCGTCACTAGGGAAGAGGCAGAACACACACATACACTTACGCTACCACCACGTTTCATCGTTTAGTCCTAAGCGTTCATCCAATTAACTCTATGTGGTTTTCCTTCACTTTTTGGTTTCGATCGCATCGCAGTCAGGATAAAATGAAAGAGGAGATAAAAAGGATAGAAAAAGGCATAAAGGGAGAAAAAGATAACCAAAAATGTTAGCAGAATTAGAAAAAAAGGGAGACAAGAACAGAAAGGAAGAAGTGAAAATGAGAGAGCGTATGTGAGAAAGAGAGAAATAGAGAATGTGTCAGACTTCAACTCTGGCGAATGACGGAGAAATCAATGTTCGGAGGGACTTTGCTCGCTAACGTGCGATACGCTATCCACTCTGCCTGGCAGGAGCCGACAAGGGGATTTGTGGTTAAAAGATAAAATGGAAAGATGTAAAGCAAAAAAAGAAATATATGGAAGGCAACGAAAAGGAAGAAATGTGAGGAAAAAAAAACGTTAAGCAAAAAATAAGTAACTAAGATGGAAAAGTTGTAGCGAGAAAATTAAAGAAAGAAAGGTTAGAAAAAAGTAAGAGGGGTCCGAATGAGGTAGAGAAATAAGAACTAATTATGACGAAACACCTGTCTACTTTCTGTCTAACACCATTTATCTCGCCTTCCTGTGGAGAAAATTGTATTAAATGACGAGAAATAAATTTATTTTCAGACAACCTTTCCCAGTAGGAGAAGAGAAAAGCAATCCTAAAATATCTCAAAGCAGGGTTTTACGTTCAATTTGTATGACCATTTTATTTTGTACTGTGCTTAAGAAATATGTTTGCGTGTTTAAAATGAGGTATTTTATCATTTTACCGCAGACGTTTTAACGAGTTCAAAACATGTAACTTCTTCAAGGAGTTTACTGTGCGAAAACTTGCAGTCACTTTGTAATATTTACAATGGTATCGTAACACTGGGTGACTTAGGACGTAGAGATGATTCCTACAAGTTAAATAGCATTTTATAATATTCTTATTCTTACAACACAAGTGTACCTAAAATGTACGTGTGTTGTAGACATTCTGACTCACCCCATCTCTTCTCCTTATAGTTGAAAACACATCTTGTGTGTGTAGCTATCATGTTAAGTGCAGTTCTGATACATTAGTTGTAAAACGCTCTGCAAGTGAGAAAAGTATATGTGGTGAACACCAATGAAACGAATGCCCTCAATGTGGAGACTTGTGTTTCTCTCTTATATTTAAATACGAAAAAATAAATTAATCTGAGTAATTTATTCGTTTTTTTATTGATGTTAACATTTTCCAAATTTCTCATCAACTACGTTAATTTCCACTTATCATAATTTTGTTTGACCTATTACAAAAACTAAATTTAAGTACTAGAAATTTTTTAGTCCTAAATTTCAACTTTGCAAGTGTAAAAGTGTCTTATTTGTTTTACATTGTATATATTCAAGTACAGAAAAATTAAATACAAATTATGTTGGTAACGCATTTCTATCGTATTGACAGCAAGCAATACTAAATTTGATTATAAATAATTATCGTAAATAACTTAAACCTAACGTATATATTTGTGTATTCTTATTTCTCATATTACACAATACTATATGTAATTATTTTAATTACGGCAAATGCTAACTATGTATATATTAATACAACACAAAAAATAATTCATGGTGATAAATTGAAGCGTTTAGCGAGAAAGGGGCCTAAACTCCAAAGTCAATAAAGGTGTGAATAATATTTAGTTTCCTCCGTCTAACATCTATCTACAATCTGATGATCACCGTTTGTTGTTGGATGAACCGTTCCATGCGACAAGGAACAGTTGTCATCAGGTTACAGAATGATGTGAAACGAATACAAAGAAATAGCAATTTCGCTTTTATTGACTTTCTGGTTTATTGACTCTCTCTCTCTCTCGCACTGAACACCTAAATTGTCCCCAAGATGAAAACATATTAAACATTACAATCGTAGTAAAATTTGCGTATCTCTAACAATAAATGCTTCTTAAATAGCTCTAGCGATCTAGGTGTAACGAATTACATAGAGCCTGTTATCTTAACAGCCCTGTTTGAGTACTGCTAGCTGGGGACGTCAACAGGGTATTGTTACTTTGAAGGTCTGATGAGGGTTAGGTAAAATATAGTGTAATTCCAAGATTTATCGTTATAGAAACAATAAATATATAAATATCAATACCAGCTAAATTATAGATTGGTAGAACAAGCTGTATACCAAATTTCCTAAGAATATTTGGACTTTCAGTTTCAGAGCACACTTAATTGTAAGTCACCTTGGATCTACTTAACATGCTATGACTTGGCATGTAAACTGTTTCATTAGGTTAGGTTTTAAATTCATTTGAAATGATTGATTAAGAACATTTTAAGCATTTAAGTCTTATTCCTTACTCTGAAAAATAAAATATTATTAATCTCAAGATATCTTTCCAAGAGTAGTATTAAGTCACAACTAATTAAGTAAACACCTAACCTATCTTCCTGAGCATAATACAAGTAGACGACCTTATGATGAAGTTCTAGATTTCATTTGCATGAAATAATTATATACAGACATCACTATTGTCTGTAAATACCTAAATTCCACATAATTGCGTTTAAAAGTACTTCACATAGGTGAAATATTCATTTAAATCAATACAAAAGTTATTTCTTCCTATATATTACCATGAAGACTTGCTTTGATTCTCTTTGGTTCACTTTATCGTTTAGATATGTATTTTTCTTATCTAACAATTTATCAGTAATGATAGCCTGTAGTTTTTACTTTCACGGTTCATAGAGGGTTTCTTCCATTTCAATTCATCCAGGCTGGTCTATATCATAGTCGCGGATATTTGTTTCGTCTTTTCTTTCTTTTTTTTTTTTTCAAAAAGTATATACAAGTTAAAGAAACTCGTAATTTTTTGTTAAAATAACTTTGAAGACTTAAAGGCTTTCAAAATATTTGCCAAGGTCATCTACTGGTATCAAATATGAAAATGAATTTTCTTTGCAAAAAAATGATTTCTCAGAGTCTAATTTATGGATTTGCATGAAATAAAAAGCATAAAATTTGCCTCATATTATATTTTATCTTCTGTAAAAATTATTACGAAAGCAATTAATTGCAATGTTGCCTAATTTAATACAAAATTTCCGATTTTCAATAATTTTTAACTCGGGTCCTATTAGTCATATTCAGATGCATTATTTATTTAGCATCAGATAGATATTACCGACTTCTATAAAGATATTATTTTAGTTTTCACCTAAAGGGAGTAGTTTGGGCCTTGTGGGGCTCTGAATTGTTAAAAACCCTGCCGAAGAACCATTTCTGAATACAATTTTCTAGAAAACCTTTTAAAATTCTCAAGCTTCTGGAGTGGAAACAGAAGTACCTGAACTTTTATACCCATTTTCCCGTTTCTTAGGCCCGGCCTTAGATATCCTGATTTTGCCCCTAAAAATGTGTAACGGTCTTTTATTTTTTATGTATTGATACAATTAGGTTTTGTTATTTATAATTCAATTTCTCATGGATAGTGAATATGTGACTGTTTCAGTAATTTTGTTCGTGAACTGAAAAGTTAAATACATTCTATATACAGGGTGGTTCTCAATCTCCGTACCGGGGCTTTAATTCGGTTCCTTTTGCACATAGTGCTCTGAAACAAAAAAATGTACGTACCAAAGTGCATATGCAAAACCACATAAGATGATCTTGCTGAAAGTAGTGGCGTCCCGAGAATATCTCTAGGGGGGAACAACTTCAAAGCTTAAAATAGAAGCTGGGGTTGACTTTGCTTCCTTTGAAACAAGCAATAAATTTTAAATAACTTTTTAATGAAATACTTATTGATAAATTGTACTGTTTGGCAGTTTACAAGAGCTACTTTGGAAGGTTAACCAAATTAGCTCTTGTAACCAATTTACCTACCAAATTACTCTTGTAACTGCCAAACGGTACAAGATATGAATAAGTTTCATCTACAAGTTGTTCACAATTTAGTGCTTGTTTCAAAAGGATCAAAGTAAACCCCAATTTATATTTAAAACTTTGAAGTTGTTCCTCCTTAGAGGTATTCCCGGGACTTCACTGCTTTTAGCAACACCATCATATGATTCCGCATTGTGCTTTGGTATGTACGTTTTTGTTTCAGAGCTCTATGTGCAATAGGAACCAAATTAAAGCCCCGGTACAAAAATTGAGAACGGTATATTGGATGTATTTAACTTTTCAATTCACGAACAAAAACTACTAAAACAGTCACATGTTCACTATCCATAGTAAATTCAATCATAAATGACAAAACCTAATTGTATAAATATGCAATAAATAAAAGACCGTTACACATTTTTAGGGTCAAAAACAGCACATCTAGGTCCGTGTCAAAGAAACGGGAAAAGGGAGTATTAAAGTTAAGGTGTGTCAGCTTCTACTCCAAAAAACTTAAGAATTTTATAACGTGGGGTTTTCTAGAAAATGGCTCTTCCGCGGTTTTTCAACAATTCAGAGACCCGCAGGGTCCAAACTACTCCCTTTAGGTTAAAACTAGAATAAGTTCTTTATAGAAGTCGGTAATATCATCATATGCAAAAAAAAAACAAAGAAAACCATCTCAATATGACTATTAGGACCTGAGTTAAAAATTACAAAAAATCGGAAATTTCGTATTAAATTAGGCAACATTGCAATTAATTTCTTAGTAAAGTATTCACTAAGTAGTAATGATTTTTACCAACATAAAATGTAACACGAAACAAATATGCTTTTTATTTCATATAAATCCGTAAATTAGACTATGAGAAATTAATTTTTGAAAAGAATATTCATTTTCATATTTGATGCCAGTAGATGATCTTGGCAACTATTTAACTCTTCACAGACTTTTTTTTTTTCGAAAAAAAAAAATACTGGACCCTCTATTTTCAATATTCTTGTAGAAACTATACCCCAGAGATGTGAATAGTCAATGGGACAATTTAGGGCTTACCTGGATGAATTGAAATCGAAGTACTCACAGGTCAAATAAAGACAATTAGACAATTTAAATAAAGCTGTAGTAGTCATAACGGTATGCACCAATACATTTTAAACCCTTTTTAATGTTCTAACTAGGGGCTTTCTTTTTTCTTTTTTTAGATTATGCTGCGAGTAATTGAGATGAATTGAAATGTATTTCTTGCTGTCCTTTCCGCAGTATTATTGTAGGAATATTCTTTATAAATGGCTAATAATTAAACAAAATTTTCTAACAATTGTCATTTATTAATGTCGGATTTCTATACGAAGTTAAATCAATAAGTATCCACATCCCAGCTATGATGATTCGCAGATTATCTGTAGCGATTAATGAGCATGCCGATATATGGTGCCTACGTTGTCGCTGTCTACAGACCTTCATTGCTCAGTTTTCTTTGTTGTTGTTGACCAGTAAGGATGGATATTCCACTCCCCATTTACTTTAAACCTAGATTACTAAACCTTCTGTGAGAAAGGTAAATACTAAACCCTCGTAAATTTTACGACTATTTTTTTCTTACATACTGTTCATGTGTAATTATCAGGAATAGTGAATATTGTTAGATCTAAGTATTATAAAGAATATCTCAATCCCAATGTCTAAGCAAGTGCTTATACAAAACAAAAACGTACATTATTATACTGGCTACTGTACGAGAAATAAGAGTTTTGAAAAACAAATAGGTGTATACATGAACGAAAGTCGATGCCACAATGTAGTGCACAGAATAGCACAAACGACACATACTAACTTCAGTCTGTCAGTAGACAGAGCTGTGTCAAATAGCAAGGTACTGGAATTGGGTAAAATCACAAAAGCGCACTTTATTAAGTAGATTACATTTTCTATTTCGAATAGTAAAATTACGAAGGATTACTAACTTTCTAGGTTAAAAATATGTGCATGAATCAGTTTATATTTTTCTTCATAATTTGCGGGGTTTTTTTCTCTCTAAAGGGTACTATTTGTTACACATTTTCTGGCGTCGTTTTGAACTTTGAGCTACAGTAGCAATTTAATTACTTCCCGCTTCATATTTGTCTGGAAAACTGCCCTGCACGACACTTTCCTCTTCATACTAGGAAGAGATGCTTCATAATATATGCCTATGCTGGTTCCTGCATATCTAATGATTTGTGGTATGTTCTGAAACGTACCTGTAACACTCCTTGCTACTAACTGATAGAATTGTAGTATCACATTGAAATGAACTATCGCGCACGTTGGTATTTTTACTGCTCACTTTCTAACTCATTGCTACTTGTTTTCTACATATTATCTGCTTGCAGCAAAGCCTGATATACTGTTAAACAAAACTGAGCAAAAAAGATCTCAAACTGGCTCCTACTAATTTTTATTCAATTTTGAGCAAGTGATAGTCGGAGTCAGTTTGAGATTTTTTGCTAATTTTGAATAAAAGTTTTTAACAATGTAGAGACCATAAATATTAAACAATTCGTATTTTGTTACAAAATACCAGAAGAGTTTAGGAATGTATAATTTACTGACCGAAATCTTTTGTACGCCACATACACACAAACACCCACACAGACCCACATCAATAAATTTTCGCAATAAGTTTTACCCAAATGTACTACATAATTATTAAGTATCAACTTGATATTTCACTTTTAACATTTACTATATCAAACATCTAAAAAAAACTTTGATACGAAAACGTTAGCTTTGAGCCCCTTTTATAGATTTTGTGTATTACATTTAAAATTTAGATATCGACTTGATATTCGAAACCTTATCAGTAAAACTCTAGAGGTTTTATACCAAATTCTTTGATGTTTTGAGTTAATATATAATAATAAAATATTACACATTAGCGCCCTCTTGCTATAGTATTTGAACTTCCTAAACTAAAACTCAATTCTTATTTATTTTAATACTTTAATGAAATGATATTGATATTTGGGTGTCCTGGAAAGAGATTTGAGGTATAATTTAAGTTTAGCATTTAAACTATGCATTTCATTTCTTTAATTGCTGCCAGTGAACCATAGTAGTTACAAAATATTTTGAAAGTGAGTCATAGCGTTGATAAATATACAGTACTTGCAGTTAAGGTTTTGTTGCAATTGTCATATGCATTCAGTAGGTCGCATATCTAGTAAGAAAATAAGTATGGTTGGTATATTTCAAAAGCAAAAATCCGGGATGCTACCAATTTACGAACATCTTTGAAATGTGTACAATAAAAAATAGTGAAACACTTTAATTAACTTCTTTGCCATTAAAGCTACGTCAGTTGTAATGTCCAACAATGTGCACCTGAGTAGTCACAGTGGTAGGGATTTCTAAAATTGGCAAAATATTCCTGTTAGATGTAAAATGTATGTACATAACAACGAGAAAATATTCAACATATAAACGTTGACCGAACATCATGGAATACATTGAAAGGCGACAGATTAGTATTCTGTGTAAAATATTTTCATTCTATTCTTGACCTTCGTTCTTTCAAAACCTGGTTCCTGTATTATGAAAGAGTTGACAATTAGTGAATGGCGAATAACGAAGATTTATCCAGCAGAAATAAGCAATATACTATAAACATTTCATATAGTATAGCTGCGTTTGAAGTATTTAATAAAATTTTTAGGGTATATGTTAAATACGTCGTTTCGATTATGTAGATATAAGCAACACACACGACAATGCCAACTAATATCGTAAATATTGTTGTCTATTGTTATATCCATTTAAGTGAACTAACCAATATTGCATATCATAAATATAAGTCCGATATCTTGGAAGATGAGTTTCATTAAAGTATGATGTATTCACTATTAGTATTTCATTTGGGGTCCATTTTAGATATCACCCCAACTAGACAGAATGTACTATACTTTATCTGAACGACCATTTCAAGTTGTGATTTCACGTAAGCTTATTGTTCATGGCGGACGAGTGGAGTCACGCGTAGTTTCGGAGGAGCTTCATAACCTTTCAATACTGGTAATAAGTGCTTAAACTGGAACATATTAACATCTTTATTTTCGCCAGAAATGATATATTAACGTGTTCGTTTCGAAACTCAGCAAAAATATACACAAGATCACGTATTTAACAATATCAGTTGCTTCTCCTCGCGTCCTCTAGTGTTATACGCAGTGTTTACAACTAACAAGGGCAAAAATGACCAGCATGAAAAACAAGGACTTAAACAAGCGATGTGAAAGCTTGGAATCTACTGTCAACGTTCTTCAAGATAAACTCACCCAGGCTCTTGCATCGCTCGATAAAAGTTCCTCAGCAAGCAAAAAGGTGGATGAAACAGCAGCAGCAACCTTAAGCGGCATATCAGAAGAACTTACAGTTATTAAGAAGGAACTGTCTCAATTAAAGGACGATTTAGAGACTGTCACCCTCAGCCTGCAGAAACAAGAGGAGTCCCTGGACGAACTCGAACAATATAGTAGGCGCAACTGCCTCATTCTACATGGAGTGAAAGAAGTTCCAAGAGAAGATCTGATGAAGACTGTGCTAGGTGTGTTTCGTGACAAACTGGGTATAGATCTCCTTCCAGACAAGATTGATCGTGTTCATCGCCTCGGTGTTCGGGAAAGAAACAGGACAGCAGCTCAGATGGTACAACAAGGTAAGCGGGCTATAATCATTCGCTTTGTTGCCTACCGTGATAGGGATGTAATATGGCGAGCGAAGAGGAAACTGAAAAACACAGGAATTCTATTAACCGAATCCCTGACAGCAAAACGGCTGAAACTACTTCAGCAAGTGAAAGAACGCTATGGACAAAGGAATTCGTGGTCGCTGGACGGACGCATTTTTGTTTTAATTGGAAATACAAAACGTGTAATAACAAATGTACGTGAACTGCAAGATATCATACAGGAAAGGAAGTGAAGCCATGAAATACTGTGAAGAAAACCAAGAAGTGTCTCCTTCTATTTACTCTGCTAAGAATGACTTCAAAACAGTGTGACATCACTATGTGTGTATTTGTGTGTTTGTGTTGGTGTGTGTGTGAGTTATTATATATGTCTTATAGCGTGTGCCAGTTATCAGTTATTACGAGGGCTGTATATACAAAAATATCAATCCCTCTCGTGTATGTGTTACCCTTCCAAGATAGTAAAAAACTGAACTCCACGATAGTGTGTTACATCAATAGCCTTGTATCCAGTAAATACATTTCATCGTCGAGTGATGGTAAGTTTGTATATAACTCAAAATTCACTTTATCTCTCTCTCTCTCTCTATTATTTTATTGTTGTGTAGTATATGAATAATACGGATATAGAAACAGAGGTTGCAACACCGACTCGAGAAGCCTTCCAAGCACTCCCACAAATTCCAGTTTCACCATGCGGGGGCAGCGACCATTTTTTGCCTTCTTCCACCCTGGCAACTTCTTCAACCACCGCGCTATTGTTAAAAACCGAACTCGAGAGAGTTCCTCAGGGCCATTCACTGAATGTCATTCACTTAAACACACAATCTCTCCTGAGTACATTTCACGAGTTTCAAGAATTAATCCTCCCCCAAAGTAACCTACATTTCATTCTCGTTAGCGAAACTTGGGCCAAGCCAACTTTAAGTGACGATCTTTATCATATACCCGGGTTTAATTTAATTAGAAATGATAGGATTCTGAAAGGAGCAGGCGGAGTTGCCATATACATCAATGAACAAATCGAAGCAAAAATTCTCGCTATGTCGCCGCCTGAATATGATTTTAGCTCAGAGTACATTATATTAGAATGTCGGATCCGCAACCAACCTGTTCTAATCAGCGTAATCTACAGACCCCTCGGGCTAACTTCCAAAACTTTGAAGATGAAATCTCACAGTTTTTGCCATTTTATGAACACGCCCTGATCCTTGGTGATATGAATGTTGATATGACATCTTTGAAAAAAGAAAGCGAAAATTTTCGTGATATCATATCCTCTCTGGGTCTCTCTATGTGTTTCTTAAACCCCACCTTTCACACAACTACTTCAGCGACCCTCTTAGACTTGATTTTGACTAATAACATTCAGAAAATTCTCCATCACGGGCAACTTTCTATTCCGGGAATATCACGCCATGATATGATATTTGCTTGCTACTCTCTAAGATTTGAAAGTAAACGCATGTCAAAATTAATAACCTATAGAGACTTCTCTAAAATTAATGACGCTGCTTTACGTGCTGACGTATCAAATGTCCCCTGGAATGTAATGTATAATAGTCCCTCAATAGATTACCAGTTACAATTTCTAAACGATTCATTAATGAAAATACTAAACAAACACGCCCCTCCCCTTACTAGACGCGTCTCCCATCCCCCATGTCCTTGGATAACCGAACAGATCCGTAATCTTATGTCTGCACGGGATGCTGCCTACAGAAGGTACATAAGAGCCCGAAAAAGAAACAATGAAAATATGCAGAACCACTTCGAAACATTTCGGATCTTACGAAACAAATGCACTCAGTTAGTTAGAAAATCGAAACAAAACTTTGCGATGCACATAATAGAGAATACGACTAACCAAAGAGAAATGTGGCACAAGCTAAATTTATTGGGTATTAAAGGAAAGAGAATAAAGCAACAAATTAGTAATAAATTCACGCCAGATGAACTCAACAATAATTTCGCTAATATAAAACTTACAAATTCAGTCAAATTCAACTTATCTGATACAAACAACGCAAATCATCAAAATACTCTAAATGAATTTTCCTTTGAATGTATTGGCCCTGAAACAGTTAAAAAAGCTATATACAGGATAAAATCATCTGCTGTAGGCAACGATCAAATTTCTATTCTTTTTATAAAAAGGATCCTACCATATATTATAAATCCAATAACCAATATGTTCAATCTCAGCCTCATGTCTGGTACTTTCCCATCTGACTGGAAAATAGCACAAGTATTAGCATTCCCCAAAACACAAAGCGTATTAAATGTGGACGATTTTCGTCCCATCAGCATCCTTCCCGCCCTCTCAAAGGCGCTTGAATACATTGTTAGCGACCAAATTCGGACACACCTAACAGAATACAATTTAATGGATCCACTTCAATCGGAATTCCGCAAATATCACAGTACGGCTACTGCTCTAGCATGCATCACGGATGATATAAGGCTGGCACTAGATAAAAGAGAGATCACCTATCTTACGCTTCTAGATTTTTCTAAGGCATTTCAGTCAATTGACCACAAAATCTTACTGCGGAAATTATCTCATTTTTTTAATTTTTCCCAGGGAGCTGTTAGATGGGTGAAAAACTATTTGTGCGATAGGAAACAATTCGTAAGTATAGCTGGTAAAAATTCCTCACTGCGCTACCTAACTCATGGAGTACCCCAAGGAAGTGTCCTGGGACCACTTTTATTTTGTATGTATGTAATTGACCTCCCATATGTCCTCTCACACTGTAAATATCACTTGTACGCTGACGATTTCCAAATATACATTTCATGTCACCCACAAAACCTAGAAACCACAATTTCCAAATTAAATGAGGATCTTCAAAAAATCAGCGAGTGGTCATCTAAAAACAGGTTAGTAATTAACCCAGTAAAATCTAAATGTATACGTATATCGTCCAACCAACTAGCTCAGTACATGCAAAAGGATAATCTCCCAGCAGTATGTCTAAACCAGACTGTTATACCCTATTCTACGACAGTCAAAAACCTCGGTGTAATCCTAGACGAGCGACTAGAATGGAAACCACAGATCAATGCAATGTGCAAGAAAGCATTCTCGTCCCTACACTCACTCACTAGACTTAAACACTTTTTGCCCACCCACATCAAATCAATTCTAGTTAAGTTACTGGTATTCCCTCATCTGGAATATTGCGATGTGATTCTAACCAATCTCAAGGATGAACTAGCCAGGCGACTACAGCGCGTACAAAATGCCTGTCTTCGATTTATTTTCCTTCTCAAGTACTCAGACCACCTGACTCCATCCTATAGACAATTGTCAATGCTAAAACTTAATGAAAGACGCAACTTCCATAGACTAACACTTCTTTTCAAAATACTTCGCCTTCAGCAACCTTCTTACTTGCACGAACGCTTTCAGGCCCTTAGCTCCTACCACGATCGTAACACCAGGTCAAGGGCAAGCCAATTACTCTCGGTCCCTCATCACTCTTCTATCTCATATTCCAAATCGTTCACTGTTTCCACCGTCCAAGCTTGGAATGATCTTCCGCCCGAAACACGACAACTACAATCCATCTTAACGTTTAGGAAGTCGATTACAGACCTGCTTCATTTAAATTCCTAGTCTTTACACACTCGACGATGAAATAAACAGTAAAAAAAAAAAAAAAGGATAAGATTAAATGCACAGCTCTTTTTAAATATTCTGGTGTTATTTTTGTATATTTTTTAGTTATTGTTATTAGTAGTAGTATCATTATCGTTGTATATCCATATATATTATCAGCATTAAATTGTAAACAGGCTTAAATTTTCTGTAAAATGTTAATATGTGTGTGTGTGTGTGTGTGTGTGCATTGTGTCTGTTTATGTTTTTTTTCTTTGTGTAGTTACGTGTATTCATTTAGTGTTTATTCTTTTTCTTAATTATTATCAAATTATACTAGTATTAATATTGATAGCTTATTTAGATTTTGTATGTACATGGTTGAGTGGAAGAGAAGGCATTTGTGGCCTTAACTCCGCCATGGAAAATAAGTCAATAAATAAATAAATAAATAAATAAATAAATAAAGGTCTACTAGAAGTATGTAACCCACGCATTTCAGAATAATAACCATAATAATAGTTGAACAATTCCGTGGTCAAAGAGGCAACGGAAACACATTGTCACTATTGTGTACAGGGAAGGGAAAGTTAAAAACTTCAATCTATAATACAAAAAATATATATTGTTCTATCTCATAACATTTTATGTTATCGAAATTTTTAAACAATTCCTATCATTGCTTTCCGGCTTTAGTATGCAAAGTATACTTTACTCCTTGGTGCTCGTATGTTGAGCGGAAAATTACCACGAAATTCAGCCAGTGGTTCAAACAACCCTAAAGTAAGAGGCAGATGGAAACGAAGAATAGCCGCGACACCAATAACCATTGAGCAACAAAATATTTTGTCCCTGGCCATATGAAAGAGATCTTTCGTTCAATAAGAAGAAAATTGAATCATGAACTTGAATTATATCAATACTTTTTGTATTCAACTATTTAAAAAACTTTTTGAACTGCCGCAAGCATAAATAAAAGAGAATATAATCGTGTGGGAAGAAAATACATTATAATTATTCCTTTCCTCTTTTCTTCGCTGAAAACCGAGATATTTCTGCATCCCGAGAATTATGTTTGGGACACCGGGATGCAGATCTCGATTCTGGCACGGTCCCGTATATTCCGGGATGAATAACAACCCTAAAATAACACATATTTGTCATTTATATAGTAGTCTCCCAGCATAAGAAACCTACAACTTTGCCATTGCTCCTAATATATTCATCCCTATCAACTGTAAAAGATTTATCAAAATTCTAGGCGGAACTCCATGCACACTCGTTGTAGACATTTAGCGATATTTTTATCAGAAATATAAAAGCAATATTTTTAATGTGTTTTCTAATATACACTTTAGCGTGAAATTTAAACAATCAATACAATTTCTTTATCACTTTCACCTTCTACCGTATAATCCCGAATAAAAATAACAAAAGTAAGATTTTCGAAAAATAACCTTCCCAACAATGATCGTATTGTAGTAGATCTTATGGTACTGTATTTTATTACGCGGAAACTAGTTAACAATAAACTTTAACTTATTTTAAACATCTGCGTATTCGATGTTTTATAGCTACAGACACTTTTGAGCAGCAGAAGGGTCAGTTTATGCGGAATTTTGGATATGTGTTCTAACCACAGGAAAAGAACATGCTTTGTCCATTTTCTTGACTTGACAGGAGAGCGTTTTAAAAGTTCAGAATTAGTATTGCATATACCTGCACATCAAATAAAGATTTAATGTAATAGACGGACTATCCGTTTTCTTTTCATGCTATTGGTAGGATATGCAAAATTTTAGTGTCCAAGGTATTCAAAGATGAAAGGGATTACGAACCCTGGCAAGCACATCTTCCGAGGAAATCTAAAGTATAAGAGAAAGACTTGAACACTTGCCTGGTGAAGCTGATGAAAAACCTGGAAACCAGCTTGAAAAGGGCTATAATCGGTGTGTATTTGCTGGTACATTTCGGACTAAATGACCTTCAGTACCTAACTACATTT
Source organism: Lepisma saccharinum (assembly GCA_022664845.1). NCBI lineage: Eukaryota > Metazoa > Arthropoda > Insecta > Zygentoma > Lepismatidae > Lepisma > Lepisma saccharinum. The sequence continues at coordinate 20,310 of JAGDQP010000728.1, forward strand.
ACTGGCTGTATCATAGCTCCACCGCGGAATTTACCATTACCAGATCCTAACTCTTCACAACGGAAATATCTCCAAGCATGAAAATACAGGATAACACTTATACGAATATCTTCGTGTTAAACTTCGCGAGAAAAATAAAGTGATTTTGAACCTTAAAATCTATGTCACACGGATCGATAGATAGATCGTTCGACAGACAGGTAGATGCATATATAGAGGGGCAAAGAGGGGAATGGACAAATAATGGAAGAGAGGTAAATAGAGGTAAGCATACAGAAACATGTCCCTTACCCTCAAATCATCACAAGGACAAAACTTATGTTTCTCACCAACATTCCTATTCCCCCTTTTCTACAAGTCTCCCTACTAAATTATCTAGTCGTTTCCTGTCGAGCTTAGAAAACGTTAGTTAATTACTGAATTCCTCCCTGTTATACATTTCTCTCTCACTTTGTTTTCTGGCTCTCTGTCCCACCATCTCTCTACGTCTATCTCTCTCTGTCTGTCTGTGTCTCTCTCTCTCTCTCTCTCTCTCTCTCAGTTACCCACTTTGTGTGTCTTACTTGCACGTGTGTGTGTGCTTGTGTGTCACCGACATGTACAGAGAACAACAAACTTTCTTTTCGCAAACAGTGTTTTTTCTCTATTTTGTGTTGGATTAAGTTTCTCGCGCCTTCCTCGCTCTCTCTGTCAACATGTTCAATGTTTTATGCTGGTAGGAAACACAGTAGTATCCTTGTTTCGAACATACAGAGAAAAACAGACACTGAATCGAACTTGCGTAGATATACTCGTAAGCGTAAGGAAACTGAAATCCGAAGTAAAACAATTAGATAATAATAATTAATCAAAGCATAAATGTAGCTTACCTACTCGAAACCCATGACATTAATAACAAGCTAAGTAATGGTTTTAATACAATGTGTCTCTGAAATAATGGTACAAACTACTGGATAAAATTGTTTGCATCAAAACAGGACAACGTTTCTTTGAAGAAATTCCGAAATCTGCTTAGCTTCGGAGCTACAGAACCTTAACATTATGGCGGCATCAACAAGTAATGGCGTAAGTGGTGTTGGGTTATTAAATCAAAATCGAATACATCTATTTTAAGTTATGTTTATGATTAGTGAATATAGCTTAGAGAGAATTTCTATGTTTGCCCTATTCAACCATTTAATTCCCTGACAATGAAATTCTTAGCTTACGAAACCTATTTATGAGGCATTCTCTCAATCAAAAACTTTGCTTCAATAGGTGTATTGGGTGTTGTTACTTCAAGTGTGATTTGTTGTGCTGACACTGCTTACGTGATTATGTGTCGAACTATGACGTCATTTGTGACGATACCGCCTTGATTTTGAGCGCCTGTATCTCCGAAACAGTGTGTAAATTTTAATTTCTTCAAAGGATTTTTTTTCTTGTTTTGATGTAAGTAATCATCTCGCGAAGTTTGCCTTATCACTTAGGGCTCCTGTGTTGTCAAGCCCAAAGCGCCGTCGTATAAAATAAAATGTTGATTTAAGAACTATCCAAAAGTAGAATCAAGCTTTCTCCACCCTTTCATACCATTAGAAATCCAATGGTGTATTGTTTATTCCTGTCTTACTTGCACTATCGCAATACAAAAAAGTAGTATCTCGGCAAGTACTTGATACTTCGGGAAAACGTATCTGTATTGAAGCACTAGGTATGTTATGCATTATCGAGTATCGATATAAGCAATATTTTGTACGGCACTTCCTGAGAAAGTCAGTAGTCATTGAGGAGAGCATGCGAAAGAAAGAACACGTCCAAATCAAGTTTTCGGCCTTAATGTTTATTTATTTATTTATTTATTGAAAACAACAGGTTAATAATCTAATTGTTGGGTTCAACATACATATACAACATTTTCTACATATACACGTAAATGTAATATACATATTTGGAGCTGTATGGTAACATTCTGCAAAAGGTACTCATTATTTTGTATAAGAATGGATTTTTTTTTCATATTTATGTTAAATATATCAATCTCAGGACATTCTTTAAGATTACAATTATAAAATGAGCACATTCTCCTAATAGACGATATAACCATTCCTTTAGACCTTTGGTCCGAGATGTGGAATACAGCATTAAGCGGTCGAATTACTCCATGTAATACATACTGTCCTAATTTAGATAATAAGCATTTTACTGTGTAAGAGTTTGTGTAGGAAAGTTAAGAGCAAATTAACTCTTCTGTTTTCAAGAGACCTGTACTTATTTACCAGGTCTATGTGCTTTTCAAATTTAGGACATATTCAAGTTTCTTCGTATGTCAAAAATCATACAAATTTAGACTGTATAATTTCAATTTCCCGAGAGTTCTTCTGTGTATTAGGATCCCATATTATTGCAGCGTATTCTAACGTCAACCTCAAATATGCTGTATATAAAGCTTTTAAGACGTCAACATTCGAGAAATCGCTTGCCATCCTCATTACAAACCCGAGGTTCCTGTAAGCTTCGCTAACAAAACGATTTATGTGTATGTCGAATGACAAGTTAGATTTAATGGTTACACCAAGATCAGTAATAGAATCGACTCGAACTTATGGAAAGCCATTAACATTGTATTCAAATTTTAAATAGTTTGATTTTCTAGTATATGACATTACACTACATTTATTAATGTTTAATAATAGCATGTTTGTTTTACAGCAGTTGGAGACTGCATTAATATCATTTTGTAAGGAGATCGCGTCCGATTCAGAGGAAACGGTACAACGTATTTTTAAATCATCTGCAAACAGAAGTTTGTTGAAGGTTGTTATAACAGTATGGAAATCATTACAAATAATGTAAACAAAGGAGGCCCAAGGTTCGATCCTTGAGGCACACCAGAACTTACAACATATTCCTCAGTTATAATATTTTTGTAATGAACACGGTGTTTTCTGTGACACAAATAGGATGCTATTAACTGGCGAGGTTTTTCTGAGAAGTTAAATGTTACAAGCTTGCTAATTAGGATGTCATGATCAATAACATAAAAAGCTTTCGAAAAATCTGTGTAAATTACTTATACTTGACCTCTATTATCAGTTTGCCTAGCTAAGAAGTGAGTGAATTCAACAGGGTTAGTTACAGTAGATTTGTTTGGCAAGAATCCATGTTGGAAAGGGGAAATAATTGAGGGTACACGTGAATATGTACGTTCATATATATATATATATATATATATATATATATATATATATATATATATTCATACTTTCGTGTATATACTCATACTTTCAAATACTTTGGCTAGCGCAAATATTATGGCGAATCGGCGATAATTTTTTTAATCATTACTCTTGCTATCGCTTTTAGGGATGGAACAGATACCAGCAAATTTCCACTTGGTAGGGAATTCGATGGTAGCTAGTGATTTATTAAAAATTGCTTGTAGTGGATATTTAAGAATTTCGGAACAGCCTCTGGTAATATAGGATGGGACTTTGTCAGCCCCGAATGATGTCCGAAGTAGAATACGACCAACGTTTGCCCTTCTTGGTGGTTTTGCTATTATATGCCCTTGAGGCTGTTTCTTGATATTTGTTAGTGTTGCTATATGTTATATAGGTATGCTGAAAGTTTTGTTGAATTTGGACTAGGGCTAGGAGAGATATTTAAATTTTAACTTTATGAATATTTTTTAAAATTAGTATCTTTAATTTTCTAGCGACATTTTGTAAGCGCCATGTTGTCGCTCGGTGTACCTGGCCACGAAACCGGGTATCAAACCGCACGTATTGCTTGCGATACCCGATCTGTAGTGCCCGTGAAAAATACAGAATGATTTGTGGAAGATTACCTTTAATGTAGTATATGGATTTTTATTGATCAATTAGAATTATTTCTAGGAGTGATCATCATCATCATTTTATTATGACGAAGAATAGTTATACATTCGCCGTCATTGCGAAGCATGCAGTTGATGTGGCAATGTTCTTAGGATACTTTTTAATTTTATCGTGTTTTTATGCTTCAGCAGTGGCAAACAGCGCATGCGCAGAGTTGATTTTTTTTTAAATGAGTCGACGCGAAGTTTGTCGTTGTTTTGCACCTGTACTGCTTAGGAGAAAGGAACATATTGTTTGAGGCTCGGATCGTGTATGGACACGCTTCGGCATTTCCAAGAATTTTAGTGCGCAGGTGTACTTTTAAAACAGGTGTTCACAATAATTCTCTTTATGTCAGCCGCTTGATTGACACCGGCGACAGCTCAATGGTATTTTTGTGACTTTAACAACCTATTTACCGTTTTCCATCCTTTGATACTTTGGAGGAAGGAACAAGTTGTTTTGCAGCTGCGGTGCTGTGGAGAAGGGAACATATAATGATGCTTGGAGCGTATCATGACAAATTATTCTTACACAATGCGGTCAATTAAGATGAAGATGGTATTCACGCAGGTGTTTACAGAACAAGTAGAATATTGTTACTTACATAATAGGCCATGACGTGTAAAAGTAACTTACTTCAAAATTTTTGTGCACAGTTGTGATGTAGCTATGATAGCAGACAGTAGTAAAAATGCATTTTACGATGATAGAAGTGCAGATGAAGGCGATGAAGTGTCGACGGGGAATGGAGGTTTACCTTATGGCATTTTTCGTAGTGCATCTACCTAAAGTTTAGAGGTAGAATTTAATTCAGACAGTGATGAAGGATATTATGTTTGTAGTGCGTACTGAGGAAACTGAAGTGTTGTACAGTGTAGTTTCATCTACCACCATGTGTTCTAGTGAAATTGAAAATTCATGCAGATGTGTGAATTATACGATTGGTGATCAGTGTTTTTTTGAAGCTATCGAAAATTGGAAATATAAAATCAATCGTCCCTTATTGTGTGCTGAATGTTTCTATATTATACGCAATCGTCAGAGACATCGTTGTGTTGCACGATCTGTAGATGAAGAAAGGTCTTTGAGGAGACGCACATATAGACTGATATTGGATACTGTGAATTTTTTCATATTTATCATGTGTATCTTTCGAAACATGTACATTTCAATGCTGTTGGAATTTTTAAATATTTTCTTCGTAATTTACTTTTACTCAGAGTGGATGAAATAAAGACTAAATTAATTGAGAAAGACGTTGTTGCAGAACTAGACAGTGAGTGAATTTACTTTAAGTACTTTGAATAAGTGAGTTTCAAAACTGTTATTGCAGGAAATATATAAATAATTAGGTATTTATGTAATTGTCCACAATGCTTAGCATTCACTTTTAGCTACCTTGATTTTATTCTTTATATATAGTTTTTAAAGTATTGAATGGACCATCAGTGATATTTCAGTATTGTATCTTTTTAAAATGTTTTATGCTGAAGACAAGTTGAATATTGTTGTTTACGTAGATGTACAGTGATCTAGTTAAAAATTAAAGCTTCAGTCTTGTTGTAACCATGGAACAGAACGGCAGTGAATATACCGTTGTTAACTTTCCATTTTCTTTGTCTGCAAAGTCTTAATGCGGATGTCTATCAAATGGGTTGATCAACCTTGTATACTAAAATCAATTCGCAATTGGAGCACTAAAGACATTCAACTTTGTTCCGCATATGCATTTTGGAACAAGGATAAAAGTTTACTTGAGTGTATGGGATATTTGATTCGTGGACACAGTAAGCGAAGAGATCAGTGTTCAGTTTTTGAATCGTAGTGTTTATCGTGTAGTATTTAATCCAAAGAATATGGATGAGATATTTAATTGTTATGTAAAAAATAAACCTGAATCTAATCATTTAAAAGCTAACCTTAAATATGGACTTGTTTTCTATTGTGAAATAAAATAGTGGAATTACGTGATGAATTACCCATAAAGGACAGATTTGGTGCACGTGACTAGAAATATTATAATTGACTGTCTGCAAACTCTTGTGAAAGTTGCATTTTCATTTTACTGCTAGTTCAAGATGAAGCACAAAACTTTAATATACTACATTAAAAGAGATTTATCATTACATATGAAAACACTTAACGTTCTGTTTTATTATTATCGAAATTTAAAGGTGAAGTTCATGGCATGACTAACACTTTTCCCCCATCTAAAAGTGAAAGTGGCTCTTCGTTTCACAATGAAAAGTAAGAAGGTTATTGGATTTCATCAGTAGTTGCAAGAACAGACTTGTAGCAGTAGCTGGTAAACCACTCTTAGTTTATCATGTCTTCGCAAAAATTATTGAGGTGTGACATGAGTTACTCATCAGAGAGTTTTGTTTGTGCGGTGCAAGAAGCAGAACGTGCCGCTTTGGTGCATATTGAAATAGGTCGCCTAGTCCTTCGTTAGTAACTAGTTTGATTTTCCTATTCAATCTTCAGTGACAGTAAACAGTGGTTCCCAAAGTGACTAAAACTTTTTTCAAAACCTGTTGAAAGTGGTTTACATAGTGTAGAAAATATTACTGTATCAAACTTTATTTTCTCTGATGATGATTTCCAGAATGAATGTTCACTAACTTTGAAAAATTCTTAATTAAACCCATATGCTGCCCTGCAACTATTTCTTGTGAAAGTGATGGAAAACCTAATATTCCGTCTTGTGAGTGTGGGGTTAATGTTACTGAAGAACTTTGTATTTGAAACGCCATAGACAATTTTAATTACCTTATTACCACTTTAATTTGTATTGCCTGTTTCTAAAAGATATTCCTAATCAGTTAGCACACGCTTCTCTCAGTTGGGACTTGAATGAACTTGAACGTAGTGAATATTTGAATGATCGTACTTGGAATGCAGTGCTTAAACCTAGTAACGTTAGGCAGATATACAATGTTTATTTAGCAAAACATGAAAATTATGGTGAATTTAGAATAGTAAGTTTTGAATTTCGATTGTGAAACTTACTTGAACGTAAAGTAGAAGAGATAAGAGATCAACTAAATTCAAAAGATATATTATACGGTACTGAAAACACTGCCCTTGTTATTTAAAGTGCTAGTGTGAAAGTTGATGGAGTGTACTTTTTGCAATGCTTCGTTTATTTCAGACTCATGTATATTTGAAACAGTAAAACCTTATTTACAAGAAAATCCAATTCCTTGTAGTAGATGTATATTAAACATTACACACCAGTGTACATATCAGTGCAATACTGGATCTGTTATATCAAAACATGTAATGAGGCATGTAAATGATCATAAGACATTTACTGATTATTATGACATATATATGAAACAAGGACAGTTAACTATTTCAGTGAAAATGTTTTAATGAAATGTAGAATTATTTTTCAAAATACATAATTTATTGCACAACTAATTCCAACTGTTATTAAACAAAAATTTTCTCCAGTAAAACTTTAGTTTGTTCAACAGAACATATTATTAATATGCAAGGTTTTAAAATCTCATATCTTGAATTTATTGCACGTAAATTTGGATTGTATCAACTGATGCTACGTTAATGTTTCATTGTAAGGTAAGACGTCCATTGGAAATGGTAAAATTAGCCATAGGCTATCAAAAACAGTGTGAATGGTTAACTAAAAATTTTGATGGATTATCATAGGACACATCAAATGGTTATTTTATAACTCATATTAGAAGAATAATTGCGAAGTTGATACGGTATCATTTTGTAAAGATACTGAAAATGTAAAATGGATTCAAAAATTGTTTCAACTAAAGAATGTGAAAGTTGAAAATGATGAAGATTGTCCTTCGCTTACTTTATTACATTTTAATGTTAATGCAAGGTGTTGTATTTACCATATCCTCAAGCAACTGAATGGTTGCACTTTAAGAAAATGTGTGCAACATCAATACTGGTTTAAACATGCAGAGTTCAAAAGCTGTGGAAAATTTGTTCAATGTAAAATTGTAAACTTGTCATTGTATTTAGACCATTATTCTACTACTTTTATGAGTATAAAATAAATTTGTGAAAAATATATTAAACCTGATTTTATTTACCCATGAAATGATAATAGTTTAAAAAATATTTAGGAATAAAATGTATGAATGAGATTTCAGGAGAAATTGAACAATACTTTAATTAAAAAATAGTAAAGATGAAATATTACTATTTTAAAGAAACATTAAGTAAAATATTTTGTTTAATAAACAACTTACAAAACTAAAAATAATTTAAAACAACCTTTTTGTTTTCATTGGAGTAAATATTTCTTTGAAGTAAAATTTATTTCATAAGCTATAAGCGAATAATAGGTAGCTTACAAAAATTTCTTCAAATAAAATTTCATTCATAAACTTTAAGTGCAAAATAAATAACTTAAAAAATTCGTTGTAGTAAAAATATTAAACAACTTTTCTGTTTAACTATTTTTTGTAAATTAATAATTTGAAAATACATTATACTTTTTATTAAACTTTTGTGTAATTAAAATATTTTGTAAATTACAGTGTACATTTTATTAAACTTTTGTTTAAGTTAAATATTTCACAAATATATTTTCTAATTATTAACATACATAAAATATTCTTCAAATAAAATGAATTTCATAAACTTGAACAACAAAATAAATAACGTTGTTAGACATTTCTGTGGTGAAAAGAAAATAAGTTATACTAGGTTTTGTTTAAGTACGGTCAAATACGATAAATTGCAAAATTATTTTTTACAAAAGTAAAACTTTGCTGTTTAAAGCTTAAAAAACTGTTTAAGCGAAAACAAACAAATTACAGAAAGATAATAAACTAAACATAAACTTCATTAAGTAAAATGATATACCATTTATTAAACTTAAAAATTTTAGTTTCACAAAACTAATTTTGTTTTGAAAGTTTTAAGAAAATAATAGTTTGTAAATTTTAAAAACTATGTCAAAATAAAAATAATTAAGTTATAGAAAGAAAATAAGCAAATAAAATTTTGATGAATTAAAGATGATTTTCTATTAAACTTGAAATACGAATTTCAAAAATTAACCCTTGATTTTGAAAGTTTTAAGAATAATTTAGTAATTAATAAAAAGTTTTAAAAATAATTTTAATGCTTACTTATAATTTTAGAAAAAAGTAGATTTCAATATTGTTAGATGTATAGAGTTAAAACTTAGAAAGAATGATTCACATCCATTCATCATACTAATGTTTACATTTGTAAGAAAATAATAATAATTAAGATAATTGAAACATATTCTCTCAATTTAAATTTAGAACGGATAATTAATTCAACTTGGGGCTAAAAGAATATGAACAAAATGAATAATATAATTAAATTACTTAAATAAAGGAGAGATAAACATAATATTTTAATTTGCTTATAAACAATAACTATTCTTGCTTTATTAAATATACAAGTCCCTTGGTTTTACTTCCCAAGTGAATAAAAATATTTTATCTAATATTCTTGTGGTTTCTTTCGGCTCAATTTTTAGCGTATCATTCAATTCTTCGAATAATATTCTCCTTCTCTGTTTATCTGAATTGTGGTGGTGTATACTATATTCTTCAAATATACATGTTACTTGTTCTTCCGTTAAAATACTATTGACTGCATGACTACGTAATTTTCTTTCTTCTTGGATTTTACATACATGGAATTGTTCTTGATGAAGTTTGCAGAAATATCCATTATATAATAACGCAGTCAGCAAATTCACAAGATAACATTCCTTTATAGCCATCCATATACAATTGCCATCCACACAAGTTGGAGGAACAATAACACCACTCTAAGTCCTTACTATACTATTTCTAATGAAGTATACCAGGATTATATTATCAGATCTATAAGGAAAGAATATGATGTACAGAGTCCTATTTTGGAAGCCATGATACATGAATTATTTTTATTGTAAATAAAGAATACATATATATGTAAACACAAAAAAATTGATAATATCGGACAATTTTAATATTAATAATCCGAATTACCTTTACATAAAGAGAAATTAGTAAATAATATATTAATAAAAACAAGAAAATAAACTAAAATCTACTACTGATTGAAATTGTGCATTTCACTTTTGAAGTTTTAAAAATTTAAATGATCAAAAATGTTGAACTCGTTTAAACTAATATATATACTTACTTTAAATAGCTAGAATATTTACAATTATACATAAAGAATGTATTTTTTCTTATGTCTAATGAAAACTATTTTTCTGATATGGAACAGATTTGCATTTTAAAAGTATGATTTTATATTTTTTACTAATGCAAAAACTTAAACTTGGTTTCATAGTTATTAAAGTAAAACAAAACATAGATCTTATAAACATTTCAGTGTTCACAGATCTTACTTTTTGATGTATGAAATCTAATTTTTCTCCTCTTAAACATCTTGTGATGTTCAAGGAGCACATGTTTGCTTTTGTTTTCCTCACATTTTCATATTCGATTGAAGAAATTAAAACCCGTTCCTCTAAAGAAATTTTTCCTTTTTTCGCATCTTTTTACATGTTTGCCGTATAACAAATGTTTGCGGAGTAAGTTAAGACTTATTATCTTCAGATTTTATTTTTATACTTTGAACGGGGAAACTGGATTGCTTAATTTTTGTGCTCGGTCGTGTTCTAACTAAAACATAAAATGTTACTAACAGTCTGTTTACTCATCTGGTTTAATTTTTACCATATTCTTTTTATAAAGACCTCCCTAAGGATGAACCCATAACAGATAATGAATCATCAAATCTGGATATTTCTAATAGTGTTTCGCTGTTAAGTTGGCAAGTATTATTTATATTTATATTAGACAATGATGAAGAATATAGTTTAATTATGGACGAATTTGAAGCTAACATGGCGGTCCGTGAAGCTGGATTTGTGACTTTAGGTATCACTGAACCACCGCTAACTGCAAACGTGAAAATGATTTTGTATAATGTGAATTTCAGTTGATGTGTATAAAATATAATTTATGAACTATGTATTCTTAAAACCATTGAAAATTGTGAAAGGAAAAAGGTATCATTAATCTGTTATTGCTGGTTTAATAATATTCGTAATATGTATCATGCTTGTGTTACTACATCAGTCGATGAAGAATATACTGTGAGAGGACGTAAGTGGAAAATGATTAAGCTTCGCATTCACATTTTTCGAATTTTCAATACCTATATGTCGAAATATCAATATTTTGCTAGGCCTGATATTTTTTTAAATATTTTATGCGACAATTAGTTAAACATAAAAGAATACTTGTGACAAATAGGTTAATTCAAAAAAGGTATTATCGCTATGCCTCCTAGTGATTGAAAGTATGGACATTTAAATCATATATTGTTCTATAAATAAAGTTGAAGTTGTTAAAATGGTGTCTATATATACTTTTTCTACATATAAGTTTTGTATATCCTTACAGATTTAAAAAGAAAGTGATTATCTAGACACTAAATCATTACTGAATTCAGAAAAAAAATATTATTACCGAAATTCTCAAGAATGTGAAGTCGGAAAAAGTGTGTTTACATTTATTATGATTCACGCTTGCTAGTAAATAAATAAGGAACCTATTTTCCGATTTGTATATCCCTACTCAGATAAAGTGTGCAATTGCTACTTAGTAGATTTTTGTTTGATTCATACAAAATGTAGGTACTATTACTACTTAGTGTTAATTGCTTACACTCTAGTACTCATGAAGAAAGTATATCAGTATTTTTACTACTCTTTTAATTAAATGACGGATACTACTATTATAATTCTATTATGATTTATTTCTTACTGCTATATTTTTAGGAATATTGAACAATTAGATTTTTCAACCCAGTTCAAAGTTTCTTCCTTTTATTAGTTGATAGGCGATAGCCGACAACTTTTGTATTGAAAGAGATTAAAAGGAACATTTCTTTTCTTCAAGTAATTACAAGAATTCCTATTAAAATATTAAGCGTCGGAGAAAATGTTAAGTAGCACTGCTTGCATGAAGATTTCCTCTTTAAGATTGATTTTAACAATTTCATCTACACTAATGATAAAATTTACCTACTATTATCAAGTATTTTTCCTACGATGGCCTGGCGTGAAGTTATGTTATTTCATGATAAAAAGCTAAGTAAAAGATACATTGCGTAAGACTCTCTTTAGATGACGAAGCAAATAGTACAAATAATTATAATATGATTCTTATAAGAGGATCATTAGAAAATATATTTTTACCTGAACATTATTATGACTTTAATAAGATGTCTTATACTGCACACTTTCAAGCAAAATGTAAGAAAGGATTGTTTTATTTTACTCTTCTTCTGCTTTATCTAAGTGTAATGCTAAATTTTTTAATACATATTTCGTGTTCTCATGATAAATAATTTAGCATTTTTAAACATGTTATTTGAAACTGATATGTAATTGACTATAATTTGATAAAGTTTATTTTATAGTAATCCACAATTAACATATCCTTAATAGGATTGAAACCTTGCACGTCCTTCCTTAGCAGTTCATACGGAAAACCATTAAATAATATTTAAATCCTATTCTCAGGAATACATTTTTTTTCTAATAATTTTGTGAAACTTAAAACTAAGCTGTGTAGCGACTGTCCAACGGTTCAATTATTTTCAAACTATTGAAGAGTTACCTCTTCTTCTCTTATTTAAATTTGTCCTTTACAATAATAGTAAAATTTTAAGTCGATGCAAAAAATATACCTAAAATTTTACCTATGTATTGAAACCGGACGTGTTGTAATTAAAGAAAACAGCAAATTATTATATGTATAGAAAAGAAAATGAAAGTGTCCTTAGAACATAACCCACAATTTTTCACTCTTTCAATTGCTAGTGAAAAAATCATATTCTTTCAAGCGTAGAAAGTATCTTTCCTTTTATCATATGAGGGTGTACATACATAAAATGTTCTTTCTGAAAGTTGTTAACAATTTCTCACACCAATAATCTTTACAAGTTAATATTTAAACTAAAACCAGACGTGCAGAGAAGCCGCTATTGCCTTATTGATACCAGCAAAAAGGGATGTAGATCTGTTACCAACAATAGTGACAGAGGTGAACCACATAGGGATTAGTTAACCAGCAACGGTGACAGAGGTAAACGATATAAGGAAACGCTTGCAACGGCTGCGATCAGTGTTGGCAACCGCAGAATTAAAAATAATACACCACTTGACCACCAAATATAACGTCGCTAGAATGCGCTAAATGAAAGTTTAAAAGTCGCCAAATAGGACGTCAAAGAAATCATAGGCGGAAAAAATGTTCGTTTTTTCCTTATAGGCTAAAAATGATTGCAAAAAGAAAAGTATACTTTTGATATTTCCACTCGGGAAGAATAAAAAACTATTATATTGTCTTCCTGGAGACAATGTCCAAATGTATTTTTACTAATTTGAATTTGATGCAAACAAAATTTCTCTTGCAAAGCTACAGGAATAATGTTATCAACAGAACAAAGAAATGATCCACTACCAAAGATATTTGAAGAAATTTAATATTTTCAATTAATAAAGACTGAGCAAGACAAACTTCCTAAAAACAGAAGTTGAATATTTCAGGTATGAGCAAGTAATACATAGTTTCCATGCAAAAAACTATAAGCCAGCTATGTTGTTAATATGTCATTGTCAATATGAAAAATATATTCAGCAGAAGTTCTCTAAAACTAAAGTTATTATATAAAAATTCCAAAAAAATTTGTCTGAAAGAAACACTGGTTTTCATAACTAAAACAAGTTAGTATAACCACCTAAAATGCAGAGATACAATTACTTTGAAAGATCATAGAGAATAAAATTTCACCAAACTATTGCATTCATTCTGTCTTCAACTACAAACTGCAAAATAAATTTAAGTCCTTTAGGAACATTTTGCTCACACCTTCGATCAAACTCAAAACCCCTGTTTATAAAGCTTGTCCAATATGTATTTCGTCCAATCAGATAAAAGTTCCAAGCTTGTTAATTCAAGAATATGTACTGAAAATCTATCTGTGAATGTAAGTTTCTTTATTCCAATACTTCACCAGTCTAGCTTATATCTCTACAGTCTGAGAATAAGAATAAATATATGTAAGCCGACCAAGTTTCTAATAAGTGGCAAGTAATATCCGGTCTAAGTCAAAGTTGCCTAAAAGCCACAAATAAATTTCAATCGGATGCAGTATATACATATACACAAAGTTGTATGGCTTTAAAATAATGCACGTACATAGAAAGACTTTCAAACATATAAGCAACATGTCTTTATATTCTTTTCAGCAAAAAGTTAAATTAAAGACATAACAAATTAGTCCTAAGTCAAAGTTGCCTAAAGTCCTTAAATAAATTTGAATCTGGTGCAATACATAGGTATATATAAAGTTGGCTGGTTTTAAAACAATGGTAGCCAATAAAAAAACTTTCAGATATGTAAGGAACATATCTACTACACTTGTTTGAGTGAAAGCTAGATTAAAGATATAACAAATGAAGTGATTCAGCAAAAAATATTTTTACGTTTGGAAGCAGCAGTTTGAGGTTTTCTTTTTGTTTCCCGAAGAAGGATCAAAAATGTAAAGCTGTCCCCTTTGCGATACGCAGTTGCTGTGAGCGACGTGGGAAATGTAGAGGTAGCACTCCACATATTCTTGACCTATGGTACAAGGTGAGGGAGTAGTCGGTCCTACGCATAACCGGCTTTACCTTCCCAAGGTGTCAAACAATATAAAGGACACTCTAATTTCGAATTTGATACAATGCTGAGTGTACCTCACAGCGCCAGGCATAGAAACAATGGGAAAATCTCCAATGTCCTGGCTGAGATTTCAACCCAGGCTGCGCCATTAGTAGTTATATTATTTCAGCGTGATAGATATACAAGAAGTGTACAAACATTTAGCGATGCAATTAAAAGTGCATGTTCCAGCAAGAATTTAAAACAAAATATATTCCTCACTTCAAATAAGGGGTTCTCTCATGCTTTGGGTCCATCCCTGGTCATGTCATGTGCGTAATCTTATGCACAAACATCATATGAATGCAAATTACCAGTCATCACCCCATCTGCTCCCACTTTCTTTATTCCATCACTAATAATGCAAAATAATATAATCATTTTAAAAATTCATTCTGCCTGTGTCTCAGATGCCTCAAGGCCGTAAATAAATAATGTTTTGCTAACAAGTAATGATTAGACTTTATACTATCTTACCCCATCTCAGCCTGAGTCTAAGATGTCTAAAGACCATAAACAACCAATATTTCGGTAGCAACTTATATTTTAAGTTTTAATTGTGCTAGCCGATCTCAAGTTGATTCTCAGATGCCTAAAAGCCATAAATAAATAATATTTTGGTAGCAAGCTACAATTTAAGTTTATACTGTCTTACCACATCTCGGCCTAAGTCAGAGTTACCAAAAGGCCAAAAATGAATAATATTTCGGTAGTAAGATATAATTGAAGTTCATACTGTCTTACCCGATCTCGGCCTGAGTGTAAGAGGCCTAAATGCCAAAAATAGAAAATATTTCGCTATCAAGTTATAACTCAAGTTTTTAGTGGTCCTATTTTTAAGTGAACTCTGGAATGCTTACTTCAGAAATCATGCACTATATTCACAAATCAAATAATATTTACAAAATAGACAAAAAATTTCAGTTCTCATCACAATTGTCAAGTTGGATTTCTAGTCAAGGAAATAATCAAGAGCGCCGTAAATATGAAATAAAAAATAGCCTGAACCAAATTTGCCAAAAGGTGTTAAAAGTAAATTTAAAATCCAAAGATATTTAATTAAGAAACTCACCTAATTTCACATTTGATCGTTCTGGCCTGTCCTCAAATCACTCGAGCAATTATTATTATCTGAAAATAGAAAATTGTAGAGTTAATATCTACATTCAGGTTGTCTGTCGAAGTAACGTAAAAGTATTATTGAAAAATATATGTTTGTATTAGGACCAGTTTATATCTGGTTGTACTAATATATTCCCATTATCTTGAAAAAAGCAAGCATTTGGAATGATTTTCCAAGAAGTGTATAACAAATATATGAAAAGCATATTTCGCCATTTCTAGCTAATTTCTAGGCTTTCCAGGGACCTCTGCCGAAATTTTTAATTTCAGGACTACAAAATGTAGTCTTTCAGTTGTATTCAGGAGACTATGTATTAACCTTTCACAGTACGCCAACTCAAATCTTAGTTCCTATTCAATCAAATTTTTAAATAATCACCACAGCTCACGTTTGACTTCTGTTGCTGACCATTAGTGAAAACTGTTAATCTAATTCCAAATAGGACAAGTCAATGTAGTTTCATGCTAAAGTAATTGTTTCATATTGCACAGGGCAATTAGCCTTAGAAATTAATGTAATTTAAAGAGATACAAACTATATTTATTTTAATTCTTCCGTCTCAAATTAGTTGCTCCCGGCGGTGACATCAAATTTTAGCAGAGTTTGAGTCTGCAGCAAAACACGATCTAAATTACTAGGAATAAAATATTACATTAAAATCACTTGGAATATCCTCTTCCTTACTTTATTTCGACTTCAGTTCTATAGACCGCAATCAAAACATTAACAAATAAAATATTCCTGCGAAACCTCCCAATGCGATTGCAAATTCAACTATAATTATTTTAATATGGTTCAAAATTAAAATGAAAGAAGGATATCCCGGAATTTTTTCTGTGGTATATAATATGTGCTAACTAGAATGTGATGCAGAGGCCATTATATACAAAAAGTTCTTCAAAACGACATTATATATTAAAAATATAACAAATAAAATAAAGTACTTACCCTTCCACGGATGTGAGTAATCTTATAACACGACGTTCAAGTTGCCGATATATTCCAAACAGAATTGAAACGAAAGTTATTCAATCGCTCCTCAAAGAGAAAACTAGTGAAACATTAAAACCCTTCAAACTATTTATATAATTGTAAATACTTACAGAATTTTCGTTGACGTCCCTCAACGAAAGGGTTCTAATCTCCTTATCTTTTAAAAGCTCTCCGCAAAACACCGTAGGTGCAAAATAATTATACGTTTCTCCTACCGGTCATAAATTCTTGCCTACTTCAAAACTGCAGATCTGGAAGAAAGAAACAAAAAGAAAGACACCGTTACGTTCCAAAAACATATTTCTATCATCGTGTAAAAAAATCAAATTAGTCGGTCCATATAATGTACAGTATAGAGCGAAAAATGTGATAATCATTTTTTAAAAAGATTTATACCCGTCTCTTCACATTTTATTCTCTTTTAGCCGGTCCTGTCCCAGCCAATTGATTGCAATAAAACACTTAGGTCTTGCTTACAATAAATACATTGTCCAAATTTTCTAAAGAGGTGTTTTTTATTCTTCTACTGATTCCTAGCGCTAATTATTTCTGTTTCAGCCCAGGCTTGTAATAAACCGGATACTTATTTTTCATTCTTTAGATTTATCAGTCTTACAAGTATCAAAATACCATAAGAAGAACAAGTTCATAATAAAACCTTCGCTTCTGTGAGTCCCTAAGTTGCCTCAGACAAGCATATAGTTGAGGTTCAGTTATAAAGCATAAAAGAAAAATTCCAAAGTGCTAAAAATACCCACAATACACCTATAAATCTATTTTCAATGTGTTGTCATAATGACTCTTCTAATTTATTGCCGTATTCAACACAACTCCATCTCAAACGAGTGTTTTCAAAGACAAACGTCGCCATAATGACGCTTCAAAAGAATAATTGTACGGTACTTTTCTCTATTCCATATAGCTTATTACATAGCGGAAAAAAGCAATTCAACACAAAGAGGTTATAATCTATAGTTCTTTTACCATTACCTGTGATCGATAGGCAGGTGCAAAAACAGAGAAATTTCCAGAAATTCTCCAACAACGAAAATTCCAACTTGGAGAATCGTAATTTGGAGTATGCATACCATACCTGTGTTTGCTTTCAATAAGAAATGTTAGAGTATTTTCTTAATAAAAATTATAATGTCTGATACACTGTAAATATTAAGAAATTTTTAAAAGTAATGAAAAGTAATCTTCTACGAAGCGTTCTATAATTTTCACAGGCTCTATAGATCGGGTATCGCGGGCAATACCCGCGGTTTGATATCCTGTTTCGCGGCGAGGTACACCAAGCAATAACATGGTGCTAAAAATTAAAAATAATAATTTTAAAAAATAATCAAAAAGTTCAAATTTAAATATCTCTCCTCTCCCTGGTCTAAATTCAACAAACATTTCAGCATGCTTGCATAACACATTTAGCAACACTAACGAATATGAAGAAACAGCCTGAAGGCCATATAATAGCACTACCACCAAAAAGGACAAAAGTTGGTCATATTCTACTGTCCGAGGTTTCAGTTTTTTACTGATTTTCTACGTCCTTCAGTTCAATCTGTTCAAAAAATTATTTATCTAAGATTTCATAACTTTTGTGTTCAGTCAAAGTAAGATTATATTTTGACATATTGTATGCTACTTGAAAATGTTTCATGAATGCATTTACAATAGCTGTTTCCTCAATTAATTGCTCTCTCTCGTAATTTAGCACATTGCATTCTGACTTCCGTCTTTTATTCTTTATATACGTATGTCTAAACGCTTTTGGGATCAGTTAAAATGTTAGTCTCACAATTGCGCCACTAAGTTATATAGGTTGCAGATATTTTATCGAAATAATACGTAATTATTTTAATTTATTATAGCGATAACTAACATCTCCGATTGCTTGTTTCCATTTTCTACGGTGGTATGCCTTTCTCTTTATTGGTTTTAATTACGTGATTTGAAAACCAGATTGAATATAGAAAGAATCAGCATCAAAGACAGTTAAGCTCTCCGATACACTTTCCAAATTAGCTGATGTAATGTCGCGATCCAATTGTTAGTAATTTTCTTTGGAAAAGTTGTAATTAACTGTAT
>JAGDQP010000728.1:39122-70886 GCA_022664845.1 Lepisma saccharinum
ATCCAATTGTTAGTAATTTTCTTTGGAAAAGTTGTAATTAACTGTATGTAGTTTTGCTTTATTTTTTATCCGCTTGGTGTACATAAATTCAGCTGATAGTGCAGTATGACGAGAATCCTCTGGAACGATCGAGTCGGATACATGTGTTACAATAATACAGTGAAAGTTAAAAAGCATTAATTCTAATGTTTTACCATATTTGTTTTTAACATTGTTGAAAGATTTTAAATTATAAAAGTTCATCAAATTATATAATTCATGCCAGGTTGTTGTTGAACTAAGAAAATCAAAATCTGTTCCTGTTAACTACGGATTATTGTAATCGCCTATTGGAAGAATCCTGCTTTCTGATGGTAATACACTATATAAAAAATCAGAATAATCTTGGTATACTGAAATAGGTGACGCAGATACAATGTAGACAACACACACAAATATACAAGTAACATTATTTACAAAAAGTTAGACTAGAATACAATCTACACCCGGGATATCATGAGAGGACACTTTCTGCACTCGATTTTTTTATTTACGGACAACAAAATTCCAAGTCCAGATATTTTAAAAGCAGAAGCAAGTTTTCTGTCAGCTGTTAACAAACATACCCTGAATCAAAAAGTGCAGTCAATCGGTGAGCCAAGTCTCGATAAATGAGAAGACGTGGTAGTTATTGTCTTAAATGTTTTCATACAAGGTGAGGTCGTGTGTATTTTGTACGTATAAGCTAAATTTTGCTTGCTTCCCGGAGGTTGCACTTTTTCTAGTATTTGCTGAATCACTTCCCCCCACCAAGTCACAATCATCCCTTCTTACCTGAAAACATGAGCCTCATCTATGAGAGTATGATTTGCCGGCAATGTAACTTCTGGTGACAACTCCTGGGTTCAAGGAGGAAGAGGGATAAGATGATACCCTATTCATTGCAAGAGTGTTGGTTTTCTTGAAATAATTAGCTGTCTTGATTTTTTTTAAATCCACTTTCACCTCTTCTCTATGACCCTGTTATTGGCAGGATTTTGCGATATGTGATAGAACAGACGTCACATTTTCCCGACAGGCATCACGTAGTAATCAGTAGCATGGAAGTGCAAATTGAAAAAAATATTCTCCCGTGGCTGGAATTAAAATTATCCTTTAAAATTAAAAATAACCACAGAGAACATATTAATACATACGGACATATATTTTAAATCACAATAACTGTTTCATGTCTCCCGGTGGATCCATTTTTTTAAAAAAACAAATCTTCATAATCTAATCCCGAGATGGTACCTACAAACTAGGCCCTGGTCGACAACCTTAAAATTTTCAGGAATTACATGAATTTATAAGTGTTGTATATGGAGAAAGAAGGAGCTTCCAAACGAATACAAAACCTCAGGAATAGTTCCGATTTATGAAAAAGGTGATAAATCTGACTAATAATTGCTGAGTAAGGTCGTTACTCCCTACGTGCTACGTAGTGTTCAGTAATGTCCGTCTAGGCCTACACGCAGATAAATAATTGGAGATCACCAATGTGGATTTAGAATAAATTCATCTACATTGAACCAGATTTCACCATGAAACAAAGAGAAGAAATGGGAATAGAAAAGAACGGTTCACCAGTTGTTCATTGATTTGAAGACAGCATAATCATGTAAGAAATAAACCCTATACAATATCCTTGTAAGATTTTGAATCCCAAAAGGAACAATGATGAGCTAGTAAGGATGTGTGTCAGCGATTACATAAGCAGAATACCGTATGTAAAATAATTTCGAGATAAGCAGTGAATTGAAACAAAGTGAGGCCGGGTCATTACTACTCTTTAACTTTGCATTACAATATGCGACTCAAAAACTGAAGGAGAACAAAAAGGGACTGACACTGAATGCCTTAAGCCAACTGCTATACTGTATAAGGGAATGATGTATATTTAATAGAGAACGATATAGGTGCACTTCAAAGTAAGACTGAAGTTTTAATAGAAGCTTGTGAGGATATAAGTCTGCAGGTGTACGTAGAGAAAAGAAAATACATGATAACAAGTTAATATAAACAAAATGAAGGAAAGAGCAACATAACAATTAAGAATGAGATTATAGTTACTTACTTACTCTATGTCTAACGAAACTCGCAAGTTCATCTCGCCACAGTAACGTTCCCCATAGGATTCTATCCTGAGCAAGGTTAAGCCAGTTTTCATCACAAACACCTACTTCTTGAAGATCCCTTCTAATAATATCCTTCCAAGGACATCCTGGTCTTCCCAACGGTTTCTTTCCATCCAAATTACAAACCAATGGATTATAATCTTCCTTTCTCCTCAATCCGAGCTACATTACCTTAGTCGTTGCGATTTCATTATTCCAACAACATCGGATGAGTCTTAAAGTCAGTGAAATTCTTCATTATGCAATCTCCTCCATTCCCGAGTCATCTCGTCCCGTTTCGGCCATTATATCTTTCTCAAGACCTTATTTTCTAACACTTGTAATTTATGTTTATCTGCTAGGGGCGTACTCCTACTTTCGCGACCGTAAAGTATTACCGGCAGTATAACCGTTCTGTATATTTTCAATTTCAACTTGCTTGATATGAATCGCGAGGATAGGAGTATCTGAAATGAGTAAAAACTGCATTGCACCGATGTAAGGAAACTTTTTATGAATGTTAGTCCCTTGAATGTTAGTCCCTTTTGTCCTCTTTTATTTTCTGAATTGCACATTCTACCGCAAAGTTAAACAGTCATGGTGACAAGGCATCACCTTGTTGCAATCCGTTGCGAATCTTGAAAGTATCTTACATATTATTACCTATCCCTACTCTGCTTATGAGGTCACTGCGACCTCACTAATACCTCACTAGTTGAATAACTTTTCTCGGAATTCCAAACTGTACCAGCATATTGTATAGTTTGTCCCTTTTCAAAGAGTCATATGCTATCTTCAAATCAGCGAATAACTGGTAAATAGTCCTACTTATTCTTATTTCTTCTCTAAGATTTGCTCAAGGCGAAAATGTGGTCTAACGGTTCTAAATACACATTGGTGATCTCCAATTATTTCATCTACTTATACGCTTAGGTGAGTAAGCAGAATATTATATTACCCAGTACTTTGTAACATGTTAGGAGTAACAAGATTCAGCCGTAATTATTACAGTCCGATTTATCGCCTTTTTGATAAACAAGAAATATTATTGTGGTTTTTCATCCCTTTGGAAGCTTCTCCTTTCTCCATATAGCACTTATCAATTTATGCAGTTCCTTGATTCGTGCCGTTCCTCCCGCTTTAATTAATTCGGCTGGAAAGTTGTCTATTCCTAGTGATTTCACTTTTTTTTTAAATTTCGTTACCGACATCTCGATCTTACTAGGTTCGGGTATACACGGTTATGCTGTGTAAAATTGTAAATTCGTCTTATTTTTCTCCCTTGTGTACATTAAAAAGTTTGTCGAAATAATTTTTCCACACATCAATAATTTTATTCGGATCCGCTTGAAGATCTCCGCGTTCATTACTAATCATCCCTAATCTCTGGTAACCTCTTCTTAACGAGTTTACTCATTTGTACAGATCTCGTATATTATTTGTCTTCCAGTTTTCCTCTATCTCCTGATTCTTCTGCGTCAGATATTCTCTCTTTTTGTTTCTGAACCCTCGTGTGGCGTTGCGTTTTGCGTTACTGTAGTGAATGGTATTTACTTCGCTTTTATTACTTCAGAGTTGCCTTGCTTGTTTCCGTTCCTCATGAAGTTTAAGACATTCTTTATGAAACCAAGGCTTGTTCTTCTGCGGTTTCTTCTCACCTAAACGTTCCTTTGCTGCTCCCTTCACTGTATCACGAATTTCCTCCCACATCTTAATTACATCAATTTCATTATTAGTGTCATCTATATTACTACTAGAGTCGGCTAAGATATCGAACCTATTTGAGATTTCCAGTTGGCAATCTGCTCTTACGCTCGGATTACCTTATCGTTTAACTTCGAATTTCAATTGTTTTTATGCTTTGCCTTCTCTGTCCGCGATGCATCACTTTCTCCCTCACTTTCGTGATCACTAAGTGATGGTCGGTGTCACCTTTCGTCCCTCTGTACAACCTAACATCCATTATGTTGGTGTGTCTTCATCTATCTACTAATACATGATCGATCTGGTTAAGAGTTTTACCATCTGAAGATACTCATGAGTACTTGTATATATTTTTGAGTTCAAAATACGTGCTCTTTACCAGTAGGTTTTTCGACTCCTCGAAAGTTATGTCTTTCTTCATTATTGTTGGTCTTTACGTGAAGACTGTGTTTGCCTATAGTAGGTCTATAGTTTTACTCCCTACCTACCTTAGCGTTGAAATCACTCAACACAATTTTCATATTATACTTCGGTAGTCGGTCAAACAATCTTTCTAGATCCTCTTAATATGTATGTTTGTCGTTATCATTAGGCTTCTCCGTCGGAGCATAGACATTTATTAAAACCGTATGGCCCGATCGAGTACGTATCGTAACTTACTATAGTCTTTCGTTTAAGAATTCGATATTGGGCACCGTCGGAAGGATACCGATGTTAATGAGGAATCCGCCGGCCCTGAGCTACTTTAGTCCAGACCCTTCCAACGACCCATCAAGCATCTATCTACACATTGTCGTACCTGAAATTAAATTTCTGGGTACGGACGGACAGACGGATATCCAGAGCGGAATTATAAGCTACTTTAGCTATAGTTTTGCTATCAAAGGACCTAAAAGTAGCCAAATTTTATCAGTCGTATCCTTTGCATAAACTAGGCAGTAGGAATATGGGTTATAATTAGTATAGTAGAGTGGGGAGACTACGCCCACCTAAGAACAACTGGTTATATCTCAGAAACTACTTGAAAGTGAATCTACTATTTAATTGTACGTTATACCTTGGTCTTTTAAGTAAACCACTGCAAAGTTTCACACTTTTTAGAACCATATTACATAACATATTTAAAACAAAACAATAGAAAGGACGAAATTGCCCTCCTGTGTGGGGTAAATACGCCCATTAGGAAAATGCATTGTAAATAAATACCCCTTTATGCATGTTTACATATTTGCTATTCATTTATTGCGCAGTTTTGCGCGAATTACAAGAAAATATAAAATTACAGGTGTTTTCAAAATAAAAGTAAACGGTAATGTTAAACAACCATATACTTACAGAACTATATAATGAGCTATT
Organism: Lepisma saccharinum; assembly: GCA_022664845.1. Lineage (NCBI taxonomy): Eukaryota > Metazoa > Arthropoda > Insecta > Zygentoma > Lepismatidae > Lepisma > Lepisma saccharinum. Next base: position 44,318 of record JAGDQP010000728.1, read on the forward strand.
CCGTCCACTACAGGGAAATCACACCCAGGCCGGGCGCAAATCACCCAAAGTATAGCGCTTAAACATGGCGGTTCTACCACAAGAAGGCCTAGAACCACGCGATCCTCAAACTCTGATAAAAGCTGCATAACAACAAGAAAGTCAAATCTATTACAATGATAAGAATTCTGTTACATTAGGTGACTTATCTTACTCTTTCAGAAAAATAATAAGGACAGGTAGCGAAACTATATTTTTGACCCCAAAACAAAGATGACTTGCTCTGCACTCCTTTCTTCTTTGTCACTAAACTTCCTTGTTGTCCGCTAGTTGGCAGTACCATGCACGTGTTTCTATCGTTCACCGTTTAATCGCTAGAGCGGTGGGCGGGATTATCCGACTGGGCGGGAATCACCCCCATACGAAACCTGACTTCAATATATTTGAAGAAAATGATGTGAAACTTACGAAACTAATACCAGAATAACGTGAGTACATGGGAAGCTTCTATCGTTTCATACAACAAAGCCCTGTCTATTCTATATATCGCTAGACTAGTTAGAAATATTCTATCATTTCATACAAAATATGTTCATCAGTCCACATATCGCATTTGTCAGCAGTTTAACTTAAAGCAACGATTTCCAACAAAAGATGGCAGCACTATCTCCGTATATGTCTAATGTATTTTTATCGTTGTACGAATTTCAATGTTGCTCCTACAAATTGAAGTCGAGGGTTCTAACTTTCAGGGAAGAAAGTTCATAACCAGTTCAAGAGTTCGATCAATGCTGATTTTTTATTTTCGTTTTTCTGCATTGTTGAAATAGCTTGATTGTTGTGAATATTAAAAACCAATAAAATTGAAGCGCTTTCAACAATGAACAGAAAAGAAAATTAAAAATCAGAATTGATCGAAGTCTTGAATTTATCAACTTTCTTCTTTGAAAGTTAGAACTCACTAGGCTTCAATTTGTAGGAGCAGCATTGAAATTTCGTGAAACGATAAAAATGCCTTACACATATACGGAGATAGTACTGCCATATTCTGTTGGAGATAGTTGCTTACGACAACCTTAAGTACACAGGAAACTACTATCATATCATACGAATATATATATATAACTAATGCCGCTACTAATTTCAGACTTTCAGTCTCAGCTCACTTAAAGCTAACTGAGCCAAAGTAATGGTTTCGTAGGGAAGAAACCTTCTGATACCATATGTATGATCCCGATATATTCAACAGTTGGGGATTGAGAACCGTAGTGTTCCAACAAGGGACAGTTTCGAGAAATACATGCCGAAATCAGACAGTTTTACGTACATTAGGAGATCATAAAACTATAGAAAATATGCAAAAGGTAGCTAGCTGCTCATATATAGAGATAATTGTCCAACCAAAATTTTGACACCTGACACTAAAACAAGCTAAACGGCCTAAATAAGCAAGGGTAAATCCCACTTCACTTTCGAGAATCAGAGCGGCTTCTATTTTCTATGTTAAAACAACATAGTCTGTTGTGTGATTTCTGTGATTCAGCACTGTGATAGTGTCCTATATGACAAAGTTCATTATGTTGAATCAGCACCACCAACACATCCATTCTGTTGAAGAGCCGAAATCACCAAAAAAATAGAATTAATCAGCCATCTTTGTTGTGCAGGTTCAACATGAAAAAATCAACGTATACATTGTGTAACCTCATGTAATATTCTAAATTTGAAAGTTCGTATTAAGTGCTTTATATTACTTACCATCACTGGGAATAGCAAACATCCATGTAATTTAATAAATTAACTTCATATCAGATTGGTAACTGTGACAACTTGACGCCATTATGGTGTATTTTTTTTCTTCTGGAGATATGTGTGAGGTTAATATGACCGTCTAATTTGGTTGGCTTCGGTGGTCGGGTATCCAGACTCAGGTATGTATGTTTTAGGGTTCGAAATTCTTTTCTCTCAGAGATCGAGGTCTGTTTCACATATATTTGGGTAGTTAATTTCAGTATGGTAACCTTGCTTGGAAATTATGGAAATTTACACCGTGCACCTTGAGTAATGCAACGTTTTAAAATGTACGTCCCTTTTTCCACTCCCTTTCGTTTTTCAAAATTGGTGGCTTAATTACATGATAATTTCGATAGAGATGTTCGCATTAGTTAACCGCTGAATTATAAAACGTATTGCATTGTTTTATTTCGGGTACAAAGTTCGAAACAGCTTTGTTACTTTCGATATCCGTAAACCAGACTACGCCAATACAAATTGTGTTCTTGAAACTTTACCTACCCCAAAATACAGTTCCCATGTCTGCATTATCAAACTGGCTGTTAGTTTAAAAGTGTAAATAAATACTGAATTTGATAACGTTTGGAATGTTAGAACTAAATTCTGCCCAGTAAATACCGTTGTATTTAACACAAAAAATGTTACGTTTTCATACAAAGAAATGTTACGTTTTGTGATAGTAGAAATTTCGTTTTAACAATTACTTTTCTTTTGTGCATGATTTATCTCAAAGATTTCTTTCTTCCTTCTTCTGTGTTTCTTTAATGAGTATAGGACTCGGAGAATGCAGATTTGGGAAGCTGATGGATGTTTTCAGTACAGTTTCCTGCGGGATGTTCTTGCCTTTTTTCCTTTGTTTTTTCTTCTTCATGTTTTAACCTTATGCTATTCGCTAACTTCTCTGCGCTTTGGCACTTCTTTTTCGACTTCTTCCATGTATGCTTCGTGTTCTAGATTAGTGCGTGTATTGTCGTATATGGGTACTATGTTGAAGCAAGGCACCAAAGGGTACCCGCCTTGTCTTCAGGTCTGATAGCTCCTTTTTTTTTTACCTTTCCTGTGGTGTAATGCAGGCTTTTCACTCGGGTTGCCACGTTATATGAAATTTTGGGTAATCCCCCTTTTGAGCAGCAAGGTGCCACGTTATATGAATTTTTTGATAATCTCCCTTTTGGGCAGTAAGGTGCCACGACCCCCTGTCTGCTTTTGTGTATGCCTGCCTTCGGGGAGAGTCCGACATTTCAAGGTTAATACTAGACAGATACACAGTTATAAGTTTTGCTGTCGGCAACCTGACCCAGATTTTGCAGTCTAACCAGATGAATGACAGAATGGTATCCAGAATAATATACATCCTGTAGCCATATGAGCATCGAGAGGTGTAAATCATTCATCCCAAGAGATTATTAGAAATCATATCGCCCCTATTTAAATTTAAAAGTACAGTGAAACAAGGAAGGATGTTCATGAAAAGGGATTTTCGTAAAACCCATTTTAAAGTCTAATTCTCCCACTTACTCATATAATATTCTAAAAAAAAAAACGTTATAGCTTGCGGGTAATTTGCGCTTGTAAATTCAAACTTTCCTATCGGTTATATGTCATTACGTAGTACTTGTTACGAGTGCAAACTCAGTTTTACAACTCTCTTCTCTCCCCGTACTCTTCAATAGTGTGAACGAGATATTGCTTCCTTCCATTGTTTATTCAAGCAAATTAGAAGCCTAGTTAGCATTCTCGAAGTCTCTTCAAACATTCACCTTGTACAATAACAAAAGTGATTTGTTGTAAACTTGTGTACGAAAAGACTCCCATTTAATAGAATTGAAATCAATCCACATGAAACGTAATAATAAATTTTAGTTGACAAATTTGACAAATACCGGCCTATAAATTATCAATCTTCAAAACGTACGGTCGCAGGCTTCTGATCGTCACTTAGGAACCCAGAACATTGAGTTCTGCAACTATTTCGTTTTAAGTTTTCTGAAAATGTTCTGAGTTTCAAGTGAATGTCAGGATTATTAATTGATTAAGGTGTTGTTTCTACAATTTCGTTCTTGATTGAAGTCATTCCATAAAATTTGTAACCGATATTGACAAAAGATAATTGTTCAAGTTATAAATTGTTAACTTAAAATTCTATAAATCATAGGTATTTCTGGAACCTGGGAGGAACGCAGACTATAATGCGAACACACCAAAGCAAAACATACCTTTATTTGAATTTGTTTAAAGTCTTTTGCCAGAGCTCAGGGCGAAAGTAAACATTTCTGTTTCTATTAATTGTCAGACAAATTTTACCCCTGAATACAGTGGTTAATTTTAATAAAAAGTATAGTTAAAAGGATTTCCTTGAAGTATTCTTCATACAATTATGACACCCAGGCTAGTTTACCACAAGTCAGACTTAGATTATTAAGCAATTTGTGTATCGTATTAAAGTTACTGTGTGCGGATAAATAATGCTTTCTCTAGACCCCGAAAATTATTTGTAGTCCTTTACGGATTATTCAATGGCATTCTAGTCCAGCCCTACTATACAACCAGCTGGAACGAAACTAAAGTAGTTATGATACCGAAACCGCACAAGAATCACCTTTATCGAAAAGAAATTAGATCCATCAGTATTTTGTCCCATATAAGTAAATTATTTGAGAAAATAGCCCATGACCGAACTTTACAGCACACCAATGACAATCAATATTTACCTTCTCATACGACAGCGACAGCACGGCTTGTTCGAGTGGGAACATTACTCAACAATACAATAATTTTGGGCACACAATAGGCATCTCCTTAGATGTCCAGAAAGCTTTTGATAGGTGGACTCTTATACAATCTTCATCTACTACAACTTTTGGCCTCATACTGCAAGCTCATCCAATCTTACTTAACTAACATTACTTTTCGGGTCAGTCATGCTGGAGCCCATTTTAATCCGCGGCGCATAACAGCTGGTGTACCACAAGGCTCCGTTCTTTCCCCATTATTATACAATTTATACACAGCAAACCTACCAACACAGCTAAATCTCACCACCGCTACTTTCGCAGACGATACTGCCATTTTCGCCTCTCAGAGAAACAAAAAATATATATTCTTCCTACACTACAGAGACATTTAGGCACAGTATACCAATGAGCATCAGACTGGCGCATCAAAATTGATCCGGATAAATCAGTAGCTGTTCATGTTACAAAAATATACGGAGTACTTCCTGCCTCACAGCACTTTCAAAACAACGAAATTGAAATTCATCCACATGAAAAATATCTGGACTTTTGGATAAAAGACTCAACTTTAACCAACACATCACAGAGATAGCCAGACGTGCCATTCAAAGATAATTAGCACTATATCCCATGCTTCGCATCCCAAGTTTATTAACTAAAACAAAACTTTATTTATACGAAATGATGATTCATTCCATACTCCTTTACGCCGCACCGGTATACTGCCATGTTTCATGCTTCAAATACATCTCTAACGAAGCTTCAAATCGTAGAAAATCGTGCAGATAGACTCATCACAGAATTCTCAAGAAACACAAGAATTACGCAACTCCACAAAAATATCGAATTGCCATACATTCTGGAAGTGTTAAATCAACATCATCGCAATTTCAGGTTACGGTTTCGCAACTCGAACATCCCAGTATTAACATATATTAGCACACTGAAGGCACACAGAAACGTACACAAAATGCCACGTCCAACAGACAACATCTAATCATATTTTAATTGCACTTTGATCACATACTGATCATATTTTGATCACATATTCCCAGTCGAGCAACAGTTACTTTGCTGAAACCACAATTACAACCTTGTAACAACGCAAGACTAACTACAAATATAAGACAAGGGCTCACGCCCTGTACTTGCAACACAGTTAACCCGCCATGACATACCTCAAGTCTACATGAATTAATTTCAACCATTGTTTTTGTCAATGATCATCAATAACACGTGAGAATCTTTGTGTTAAAAATAAAAAAAAAATATCTTTGCCTTTTGAATATTATTTTGTTTTCTTATTACAAAAACAAAGCATCACTATCCATCGTAATACATTTCCCGGTCTTCATATTTCCTTTGATTAAGTACGTCATTCACTTCCATCTCACTAATTTAAATAGTGTTTTATAATTGTTTTCCTTTTAAAGAAATGCCAACATTTTTGTAGGTGTGCTTGGCTAGATTACAGTGACGACATTTATTTAATTAACATTGCAAATTGAAAGTTTTCGTGATGTGTTGAATTTCAAGTTTGTGTAAACATGAAATAAGCCAACTTCTCTTTTACTCTCGATATTTCATCCTCCCTTCCCGCAGACACGCTATTTTCTCTCAGATTTGCAGCACTTACCACCTCCGTCTGAAAACTTTTGTCTTCTATCAACGAACAGTCCACCATCTTAACAAAAGTCTTTCTTCATACTTCTGAGTCTCTGCGTTGAGTATTCTCTCTCTCTCTCTTTATCTTTCTCTCTCTCTTTCTCTCTCTCTCTCTCTCTCTCTCTCTCTAGCGCGCGCGCTCGCTTCCTCTCTTTTCCATGTTCTATTCCTTCACTAGTTTCTCCACTCATCAAAGTAATGTAAAGATTGTATTCTTCTGGAAGAAAGTTTGATTTCAATGGGCATGGTGTTGTTCAAAGGCAGTTGCTGTTGTATATTTTCGCAACTCCTGTTCGGTTCCTTAACAAAAGCTTTAGTTTCTCGCAGACACCGCAATACCGGTTTCATACTGTCCTAGTTCACTTCCTTTCCTTTGTGCAAAGTTCATTCTGTTTTCCTTGGCGTAATAATAAGAAAAGTAAGATATTTTCTGACTGTTAACAATGTTATTTTTTCTGTATATACCAGGTGTATGCATAAGTTTTTGCCGGTTTTTGTGGTAAAGAAAACACTTAATTTTCAAGGGAAATTAATTTTGTTTTATTCAAAATATTGGCCATCGGCTTCTACATATTTTGCCCACATTTCAGGTAATTGATGCATACCATGCCAGAAAAACTGCTTGTCCTTTGCAGCAAACTATTCGTCGAGCCATTTTGCAACATCATCGACATTGCTGAAGTGCTACTCTGCGAGCACGTGCCCCATTGATGCGAAGAGGTGATAGTCAGATGTCTGAGACACTGACAGATTTAGGTCATAGCCCTGTCCCATGTACATGTATATGGGTGTCTGGAAAAGGTTTTGAGTATGATAATTCTTTCGCGATGGAAAATTCAACACCTCTCTATTTTATCCATAACTTTTGACATCAGAAGTCTTCGTGTCATCCCTTGTATTTATACAATACATCCTAATAAGTTAATTATGAAGCGCTTCCAAAATGACAATAAATCATTCTTAAATGATTAACTTTAAGATCTTTCCTTAAAGTAAAATGCCATATCCAAGACAACATTTTAAAATTTTGAAAGAGATATAGGAATTACAGTGAATTATTGTCTGGAAAGCGTGTTCACAAATATTATTCATAACTTCAAAGTAGCGCTTAGTTATTCAATTCGTCTCTCTACACATATTTGAAACATTACTCTCTACACGTTACTCAGGTATTTGAAAGTAGGCCTATATTTAAAGCTGGGATTTTTATGTAGTATCATATTGCCAAATATGTACATAAATATGTAACAAAAACTAATGAAATATGTAGAATAATATACAATTCATGTACAAAAATATGTAATATCAAATAAACAACATATGTACCGCAGGAATAAACATTTAACTTTGTTCTTATTTTCATATACATAACAGTGATCCAATAAATGAAGCTTTCCATAACTCAACTCACTAATATTTTGAAGCACAGTATTTTTCCATATTTGTGAGTACTTTAGTAAGATATTGCGTATTTATTGCAGCGATAAACATTTACCTTCGTTTATGTTTTCATAGATACAAGGGTGTTTTAATAAGTGATCCCCTATGTCCTTGTGCATCCATTACGCAATTTTGGGATATGAATATTTGAATAGAGCAGGTTTACCTAAATTGCGGAAAGTGGGCAGTTGACTCAAGTTTTAATTAAATTTAAAGATTTTAACAGAGATAAAAAGTTAACCAATCATTGTAAACACATAAATAAGGTGTCATTTTAAAGCTTAGGTCCTTCTGACTAATATTGCCAAGTATGATTCCATTATCTTCAGACCTTTCCAGTCTACAGCACAAAATGTAAATTCTGCCAGTCCAAGCGGCTGCCATCTTGAATTTCAGGCCGCCAACTTGGATTCTACCTGACTCAAACTGTAAGTCATATCACATTTTAATGCTGACCACCTGAGGATAACAAAACAAAAGAGTTTAGCTCCGGTAAAAATGTTCGCACTCACACCCTGGTAGCAATGGTATCAATGTCCACTAGTTCTTTACCCCAGTGTGCAGTAGTTGATCCGTTGTTACACTTATTTTTTTTCAATATGCGTTGTCCTTTATTGAAGAAGTGGTATTGGTCAAGGAAATGCCGTACACAACGGAGATAGTGCAGATTTTTGCATTTCCGGATCCACTTTCAAAAGAAAGTGCAGGTTCTAAGAGGTAGTACGTGGTAAATCTCGGTGTTTGGGGTGTTGAATAATGACAATATTGAAAATTATTTTCCAAGTAATTCAATTGTAAAACAAATTTATAATTTAACTGAGGCAATAACGAAAACAGCGTCACTGTGATCGGCTTTTCCAAAATAGTCCATGCTCCACAAGCAATTTCGCTGTTGCTGGAAAACCTTGATATAAACAAGATATTTGCCTACAGAAGTTAGGAGATGCATTGAATTAGTTATAGATTCGGTAAACTTCTTACTGTCAAACTAGAAGATAAAATAAAGATCCTTCAAACTTCTCAACTGTCATAATTTCACGACTGTTAAATCTGACCATGGCAAAATTCATTGAAATCCTGTGCGAAACCAAAATATCTATTAACAATTATAATGTTCTTTAGAACAATGTCATAGCTTATCCTAGAACATCTTATGACACGAGACTCCCGGTACAAGATGAAAAGAGTATTTGTTTGATCGAGGGATAGTGAAAGAGCTAAAATAAATAAATATTAGCTTAGGGTTTTAACTAAACTGCTGCGGTTACTCCCAGGGTTCGAAGGGTCAGTGTGGGGCTTCAGTGTAAAATATGTTACGATGGGATGACTATTATGCACTTTCATGGGAAAAGGGACCTCAGCAATGTATAGCGCAGATAAAGATGGGTTGGAGGGTCTTGTGAAACACTTCAATAATACACTCTTTTGAAGGCTACACTGGACGTTCAGCAGGAGTCAGCTCCATCTAAAAGACCAAGAAATCGGGAATGGCTTTCATACTTCCTGATCCTTAGTTTATAAAGATGGGTCACTGGTCTGATCAGAACGAAATAGTCTACCGTTGGTACTTTAAGTAGAGAAGAAGGAACGTTTTAAACTACGTGACACTTACATTCAATGATTTTTTGTGAAGACCGAGATGAACTTCCACATAAAGCTTGTGTTTCGGGGTGGGGGTGGAGGAGCATACAAAATATATAGAATAAAGTGCATAAAACATACTCAAGCAAGTAAACTTGGGCTGCTAAATTTTAACCTCTTATACCTCTTGTCACTGAAGCAACACCAGCAAAGCTGAACACGTGTATTCAAACACGAGAGATGCTTCTTTTACGTAGAATACTTACTAAGGTGGAAATCAAAGTGATCATGTCACGTAATATGTGGCAACGGAAAATGACATAAAAAAACTTGAACGTATTAGTGAAGTATACGAGGCAATATTTTCGGGTGACCTGTAGGTGTACATATCGATTGGGAATAGTGCCTTTGGCTCTGTGTCTAGCAAAATATACAATAAATTGAATACATTTCATAGCATCATACCAATCTCTCAATGGGAAGCAGTCTTGTAACTTTTACTGTTAGTAGCTTGTAAGCTAACGCGAAAAGCTTTCAGATTGGTGAAATTAGTTTAACTTATCGTGTTTGATTAGGCGTCGTTGGTAGTTTGAGAGGTACAGCGTTATCAGAGAAAACTGGTTTGTCATAGAACTTCCTGTGAAGAGACTTAAGTTCTCTATGGTTACAACTGAGAAATGGAAAATAAACTCAAGTACGTGGCTGATCTTTGATTTTAATACATTTTGTTACTGTGTACATCAAACATGTGATTTCCGAATTCTATTGTCTAAAAATATTTACTCATGAGGTGTGATCATTATGCCAAATTTTGCATTTGTAGCTATCACCAGTTCGAATAATGCTTGAAGTCGCACGTACCATATGAGCTTACTTGAAGCACTTACCCTAATGAAAGCGCTAAAACTAACTTAAAAGAAGACTTTACTGCTCAAATTTGACACATCACATAACACCCTTTTTATTTTGTTAAAAAAGATAGTGGACTTGTTGTTGGGTTTGGAAATTTAAACAATCATTCTTTGCCATCTGACAATGATTAAGTATGCCAATACACAATTTTATCACATACATAAGAATTTCATCCGTCGCACAAAATATTTATGTTTCGACATTTTGAATTCTTTCTCAACGGCTTTCATGTTAATATCACGCATTGCAAATGCAAGCATTTAGAAAATCACATATACTTACATCTAAGAGTTTCACAAATGTGTACCCATTGAAAACAGTGTGCAAAGGCCTGGATGTTTGGTTCCAATATTGTGCTTCTTTCTATATATGTTTCGAGGAACAGTATGACGTGTTTTATCTCAGTTTTAGAATATGTAAATTGTTTTCGTCTTTTTAAATGTTATTTTATGAAGGTGAGGCATGAATTGAAAGCTGGTAAAATTTCTGATTTTAAGTGCTTATCTAATCTACAAAATTATTGTTGATTGAAGACTTACCTCTGCTTTGATTTTCTTATGGGCAATGTCTTCAGATCAAATTTTCAGATTATGTTATGAGTGAACTAACAAGCATTATTGGTACTACGCTTCTCATGTGAAACACAGGTGTCCAATGTTAATTGGCTTACAAGAACATCACTTCAAGATTCATTAAATGCTCCAGTTAACCATTGTAACTATCTCTGTAACCCCTCATATAACCGTTTGAAAGTTATACTTCCTAAAATTAAACTAAGAAATGTTGTCCTCTCTTCCCTTTTGTTGCAAGAGATTAATAAAAAACATAATGTGGGATGTTGTTAATCTTCAGTAAAAGTGGACATTCTCCCCTAATAACAATAAAATCAACAAATTGTAGTGGTAGGTATAATGTGCGACAATATAATGAACATTATTAAGATAAATTAAATTTTACCCTCATAACGTCTATACCTTTTCCTGTCACTTATACTATTCTGGTTGTGTGCTTTCAGAACATTTATTAGCGATCGTCTGTTGGATCTATTAGCGCAACTACCCACACACATATTATCTTCCCAGTCATCTCAATGGCAGGAGAGATCATGAGACCTATGTATGTTATGGTATCCGCAGCATCAGGAAACCTGACGATCCTCATAACATCAAAGCGGGAAGACAGCAAATATGAGCAAAGCCGACTTGTCACGCTTTTATCAGGGGTCCCTTTGGCCGAATTCCCTGCTGATCGTTCGAAAGTTCTTCTCCTCCTGGACCCATGGTCACCAAATAAAGATGACAGTTTTTTCTCAGTCAAACTGTCCCTGACTCCGTTAACCTTATAAAGCGTCTCATTCACGACGGATGTACTCGTCTTATTCAGCCTTTGGCCAATATAAGTCAATAAAAGCCAATATATTTAACTTATTTCGCCAATATAAATAATTCATCAGGTATATTACTGACACAATAATTTCGGAGACGTCGTGAAGGTTCAATAATTCACGTTGTTACAGTTCTTGGCATCACGATTCAGGAACATGATCAGATTTGTTTTTTATAAGGCTGGATATCTTGATGATGAGCCTGGAAAGTGGATTTCTCCACATTATTCCTGCTTTGACTTCATCGTCCAAGACAAGTGCTACAAGTGTGACAAATTAGCTCTTGTTAAGTCTGCACACTGCGAGGAGAGTGTTTGTGTGACTCATCCTACCCTTTTTGACCTACACATTGACTGTTAATCCAAAAACATGGTCAGTGCCTAATGTGTTAACTGATTTCCCATAAAATACTTTGTTTCATGTTGAAATAAAACCGTTTTTTACCAGTTACCAGATTCATGACGATGCATTTTTGAAGTTTCGGCCGTGAGGCCATGCCTTCCATCTGTATTGTCTCGTTGGCTAGATGAGTGGACGTATGTGGTTGAACAGGGTGCAACTGTCGCTTCCCTGGTTAATCATGTTGCTAAATAGAAAGAGAAGGAGGGATAGCTTAGATGTTAATCCACAATATTACACAATTGCAGTTGTTATGCAATGCTCTGAAACGTGTTATATTCTTCAAGAAATATCGTGAGTTGTTTTCATGTTATATTGTAGTTCAGAATTATAGTCATTAGTTGTAAAATGGGTGATCATAACGGACGAGGCATACGGTATGTGTATCTGTATGGTAGTAGTGTGCCAATCACATGTAGCGGTGCATGTTGAGTGATGCTGATGCGGTGCCAGAATGATCTTGTTGTGCGAGCAATGAAATCAGAGAGAAGTTCAAGATTAAGGTCTTCATGAATTTGAATAATCCGAGTATCCTTCGAGTGACCAGAGATGATGCGTGCAGCCAAATTTTGAACTATTTGAAGTTTCTTGAGGTTTGTAGGAGCTGCATGTTGCCAAGCAGGAGCAGCATAAGTGAGTATAGGTCGGATCATCATTGCGTAAATACGTAGCTTTAGTTCAATTGAAAGTGCCGGACTTTTGAGCATGGGATAAAGTGCCATTGTTCTTTGTGTTGCTCGTTTGGCAGCAGTCTGTAAATGAGAAGCAAATGTCAATCGACGGTCAAGATCAATTCCCAAGTATCTTGCAGTAGTCTGTATAGTTAATGGTTCATTGAAGAAGCTAAGCTGTCTTAGATCACGAGGTCTTCGTCGAGTGAAATAAACTACTGCAGTTTTGTCCGGATTAATTTTTATGCGCCATTTGGTAAGCCACTGTTGAAGAAGATCAAGATGTCTCTGAGCTTGTAGATGGGCATATCTATGGTTGCGGTGAGAAGAGAATAGTGCTATATCATCAGCAAATGTAGCAAGATTAGCAGACGGTGATGTAGGAAGATCAGCTGAATAAAGATTGAATAGTAGTGGTCCAAGTACTGAGCCTTGAGGAACCCCAGCAGTGATGGGTAAGGTTGCAGATGTAGTGCCATTACAGGAAACAAAGAATGTGCGCTCAGTAAGATATGATTTAATAAGCTTAATAAGGTAATTTGGAAACGCAGCTTTGATTAGTTTGTACACTAGTCCAGAATGCCAGACACGATCAAATGCCTTGGATGAATCAAGGAATACTCCTATGGTATGGCCAAATGAGTTGTACTGATAAGTGATATTTTCAATAACTCGTACGAGCTGCGAGACAGTATCAAATCCAGGTCGAAAACCATATTGATGAAAAGGTAGAAGATTGCGTGCTACTACATGTTGAGATAATCGACGGTGAATTAGCCGTTCAAAGATTTTAGCAAGTGCAGATAGCAAACTGATTGGTCTATGATTGGTTGGAAAAAGATGATCTTTACCAGCTTTAGGTATCATAATAACTTTGGCAGTTTTCCAATGCTGCGGAAAGTAGCTGTGAAGTAACATAGAGTTGAAGAGACGTGTGAGCAGTACAAGGAGTTTTCTGGGTGCATTTTTGAGAGCTTGTGCAGAAATTTGATCAGATCCAGAAGCACTACGACCACGAAGTCTACGTATGACCTGCTGAACTTCACGTGGTGTTGTAAGGTCAGTTGGTGGAAAAGGTGCATTAAGCCTAGTAGTGCGTACAGTGTGGTTTACAAGTTGGATGGTAGGTTCATCGTAAGGTTCTGGATTGAGCATAAACTGTTGCTCTAACATTTCAGAGAAGACCTGTGCCTTATCATCCTGTGTAAATACCAGTCCATGCGGTCCATGGAGTGGGCGAGAAACTGTAACAGTTCGTGGATTAGTAAATCTTTTAGCTAATTTCCAAAATTCAAAGTCCGGTTTGTCCATTTCATGCAGTTTGTGGTCCCAATGTTGAATTGTAATTCTATGTAGTCTGTTCCGTACTCGTTTGCTTATGGAGTTGTATAGTTTCTTCCATTGTGGATCACGTGTGAGCTGCCATCTTTTGCGTGTCCATCTTTTTATGGATATTAGTATTTGAGTACGAAGTTGAACAGTAGGATGAGTTCTGGAGTCCTGCTGCAACGTAACAGAAGTAGTTGTGATTCTTAAAGCTGTTTGCAAGTTTGCTGTGAGATGTTCAACTGCCTGCTCGATATCCTGCGGAGTATTAAGTGTAATCCTAGTATCTGTAGTAGCTGCAAGTAATTGTTTGTAAGCATTCCAGTCAGTTTGCTTGATGATAGGTGAATTAGTAGACTGCGGTGTATGTTGATGCTGAATATCCAATCGGACAGGGATATGATCCGAGTCAAGAGCATGTATGGTATAGGGTCCCTCAATTATATGAATCCCTTTATGAAGAGCCATATCCAGGACGTCTGGCCTACCACCATGCTTGGGAAAACAGGTAGGATCTGGTGGTGCAGTAGGAGTGAGATCTAAGGTAGGCAAAGCTTGATATAGAACACCTCCAGCCTGATTTGGATGTTGCGAGTTCCAATAATGATGTTTGCAATTTAAGTCACCAGCAATGAGAACTCTAGGACCAAGTCGACTGAGTTTACGTAAATCTTCAACTATCAGTGGATTATTAGGTTGTTTATATGCTGCAATGAAGACTATAGGAACATCAGTGGTGAGTAAGGTAGCTCCGGTAGCTTCCAGAGACTGTAGTGGTGGTAATTGTAGCTGTTGTAGCGGTAAATGCCTTTTAAAGAGTATGGCTGTGCCACCTTTGGGTCCATTACGGTCAGTTCGAAGAATATCATAATTTCTAATTTTAAAAGCTTCTGGCGGGTGAAGATTTGTTTCGTTAACTAAAATGATGTCAAGAGTAGTTTCAGTAATGAAATGTTGAAAAACTTGTTTTTGTGTGGCAATACCATCAGCATTCCAGAAGGCTAATCGTATATGACGTGAAGGTAGTGATTTATTGTGTGCCATTGTCCAAGAAGCCGCACACCATTTCAATAATTATTTGTATTTGCTGATTTAGGCTATTAGCTGTGAAGATTCGTTGAAGTCCATCTTTGATACGTGTCAGTGTATTCAGTAAGTGAGGTCCTTTGAATAAGTCAAAAATATCTTTGATAGTACTGGTAACACTTGTGGTGGTGGTGGCTGGATCAGTAGTATCAGTAGTTGTTCGTTTGACAGAGTTGCCAGTTGCAGATGTTTTAGTATTAGAGGCATATGTTTTGTTAGCTGCTGAAGTTGAAGTGGTAGCTGCAGTAGTATTTTGCACTATATTTGTAGAGGTGGTTTTCTGAGTAGTTGAGTCTTGTTTGCGTTTGAGAGCTGTCTGCAGAGTCTTGCACCCACGAAAGTTAGCAGGATGATCGCCCCCACAGTTTGCACATTTGGCAGGCGTGTCCCTTGTTTTCTTGGGACATAAGTGCGCTAGATGAGGACCCGTGCATTTCACGCAGCGGGGTAGATTATGGCATGTTTTTTGAGAATGACCAAGGCGTTGACATTGGTAGCATTGCAAAATTCCTGAAGCCTTATATGGTTCAACAGTGACTGTATAGCTGAGCAGGTACTTTAAGTTATAGACTTGTTTAATATCCGGCACTTTACGAAGAGAGGCAAGAAATAACGGATATAATATTTTGGCATGCGTTTCTTTATCTTTGCCGTGAAGCTGTGACACTTCAATTACTGGAATATCTTGATCCAGCAAATCCTGGTAAATATCTTGGATTGGCGTATCGATTGGTAATTTGCGTATTACTACTTTCAGGGGTCGATCTTTCTTAGGCAGCTCAGTAGCATACTGACATTTTTGTTGTTGACAGTAAGCAATGATTTTGTCATAATCAGTTTGATTGTGCACTTGAAATCGGATATAATCAGCAGCATGTTTAACATATGGTTTGATCTGACAGACGGCTGACAAGGATTTTCCAAAGTGATATTTGTCAGTGATTCCGTAAATAAATATAGGAGATGGTTTAGTAACAGCATGTTCAGATCCAGAAATTGATTCAGAGTCATCAGCACTACTGAGAGTTTCAAACATATTGGATGTTTCAACTGCTTTAGCAGCAGCTAGTTTCGGACCAGTCTTGGCAACCTTTTTTGGGACACTATAAGCATCCATATCAATATCTTGTGAGACAAGAGAATCAGTCTGACTAACTTGACTAGGAGGGAGTTCAGGAAAGTCATCTTGCGAATTGAAGTTAGGTGGCGTAGGTGTATTCGTTTGGTCAGCAGTAGATATGACTACAGGGTTAACCGATTGTGACGTTTTCCGAAGCGATCTATTGTGTTCAAATTTACTCATGCGTTTTACAAATCTTACTCGATCATGTACTCGTCTTTGCGTATCAAAGGCATCACGTGTCTTGTAACTGGAGACAGCATTGCGTCTAGTCTGTTTTTTCTGCATATTGAGATGCAAATCTTCAACCTTGGTAGTAACAGCGTGCAGCGTTATTGATGGAGGAGAACTAGAGATCGTGGATTGCGCATTGGCATCATCGGAGGCCATATCAGGTAGAAACCGGTCTGCCCCGTGGGCGGCCGGGCTCCGGGAGATTGTACTTCTTGAGGTCTTTCAGAGAACTTTCGTCGCTCTCTTTCAAATTACTATTATTTATTATATTATCCAGTAATTAGCATCAATTTTCCGCCCCAGGGGAGCTTAGCGAGCACCAATATCAGCGATTGGAACACCTAGAATGGCTGTACGAAGCACACGGGCATCCGCAAGCAACGGATCCTATTACTCATATGACCGTTTTTTGTAGTCTGCTTTTTTATATATAGGCAATAATGTGTTTCAGGGCGTGTGATCAATTACGTATGTTTGTTTGAAAAGGTTGCAATCAATAGAAATTACTTGTATGTGGCAAACATATGTTGTTGTTTTTTCCATAGACTACAGTATTATTTTTAAACCCTCATACAACTATATTCTTTGCCACCTAGCGCCAGGATTCCACATTTGTACTATTTTGGTTTTGTACTTTCATAACATATATGCCATGTCTAGATCCCTGATTGTTGGGGAAAAACGTTTACTTGTGAGCCAATATTCGAACCACACTAATAAGAATATTCATTTTTTTAGATTGTTAGGGCACCCGCTTCGGTGTTGTCAACTTCAAATTTATTGGCTTGTAGAAAATTTCCTCTTTTAGCCATTGTCCATGAATAAAGGTGTACATATATAGCAAGTTTATAGATTATATCAAGCAGACCAAAATTACTGTAGTATATAAACTGTAGCATAGAGAACAAATGATTTAAGTTAATAGAAAATTCTAATGATAACAGGAACTCTCACTTTTGTTAAATCGTAATAGTTTCTCGCAAACAAACAATTAAATGCTGATATTAACATAGAAAAAATCATACCTGTCGTGACCAAGGCACTGTATCTCCCAGATGCAGGTTGGGTATACGGTCATTAACTATTTTAAGTACACACTGGAATTGAAAAATGAAGTGAAAAGTAGCGAGTTTAGTCATATGTCAGTTTCTATGTTAATGAAAATCTTACAAATGATGAACAGACCTTCGGTTTGATATCAGAAGCTTCCAACAGTCACCTTCTTGGTTTTAAATACTCTTCGCAAACAGTTGAACCTATTTTTTTTTTTTCAGTTTAGTCGTCCTACCTCTCTTCTTTTTTCTATCTCTTTTTCACACACATACACACAAAGAGAGGAAGAGAGAGAGATATGAAAATAGTAAATTAATTGCCACCTAATGAACATTTCATAGCTGTCACATCACTCTGAATTGGATTGAACTTGTTTTAGCCATCTTTGGCTCAAGCCGTCAATTCACTCTGTGTTCCAATGTTCTTCAACGTACAATGTATAAGATTGAAGTGTCTTAATCTTTTAATTGCATATTGTTTCAGTTACATGAGCTTAAACAAATCCTCATCTACTTAAATATTGTTAAGAATTTACATTATAGAAATCTTTTAACATACCTGTGTCCTGTAGCTGTGTCATTGAAGTTCAAAGAAATTAGTTTTGGAATTGCAGACACTTTTTGCAGATAAACATATTATTTGGAACAGCAGCATTTCCTTTTAGTTGAAAAGAATTTAGCATCTATGGATATAGCCTAACAATTTACCATTGTTATCATATTTTACAATATAGAATCTTTGTTGATCTAATTTGAAGAAATCAACATTATTTGTATGGTAACTTATTAATAGTAAATAGTTTAAATTATTCAAGACCTACCAATTAGAAGCTGATATTCTGATATTGCTACTGATTAATGTGGAGTTGCTCAATATAATGTTTAAAATATCATCTACTCTAAGTCGCTTTCTTTACATTACCAACATGCATTCGCTGTATATTTCCACTTTACATTTGGTACAATTATGAATGCGAAGTATTAGTAACGACAGTAATATTGTCTTAATTTAATTCTGCTCTTCAGAATTTATTATTTTTTTCTATTTAACAATCTTCAGATACTATCTAATTTCATCCATTTTACACTGGATACATTTAACAACAAGAGGAAAAATTTTTGAAGCGGACGTCGAAAGTACATAAATGTTTCTTTTCGGTGCTATAGACTTCCAAAAGCGTGGGAAATGAACTCTAGAGCTTGATATTTACAATACCATCAACAGTAGAACTGAGGAGGCATAGTACTCTCAAAGACTTGAAACCTGTTCTATCCAATGTGCACCTACTCTTGGCACATGGGCTCAAAGGCACACGGGTTCAAACCTCACCATAACTAAAGTTACATATATCTTCATGATTGTCTTATTACATTGTTTTATTATATGCGGTTTCGGACTATTTTCTGCTCCTAAACAAAACCACATGTTCTTTGACAATTCGAACATACTGACCAGAGATCTGCAAACCGTTTATCCATTTCACGTCAGGCTTTTATGTAAAATCAAAACTAAAATTTATGCAAAATGCTGAAATTTTACCATATGTATAGTAAACAAAATACAAGATTGTCTCCACATGACAAAATGCAGGCTCTACCTTTGTTATAATGTAGAAAAACACTTTACATATTCGCTGCTACAAGAGTAATACAGTATAATAACATTGTTCAAACTCCCTACTACATGTATGGTACAAGAAAGTAACACTGTTTTCGTTCAATACCCTCATGCACATGAAAACTTTGCGGCGCTTCGAAACTCTGCTCAGACATGGAATCTCTCTTTAAGCACCAACAACAGTTAGCAAGTATGGATGCATTCCAGCGAACTTGGTATCGGAATTCCATTGTCTTAATGTCTTGGTGAAAACGTATATCGTGTTCCTTATCTGAATTTGCTAAGACTGTCGGGGAAGTGAGAGATTGAGAAAATTGACTTTAACACTCATTCTACAAACCAAACTTCAAAAGGCGTCCAGCATGTCATTCACAATTTCCATATAGTTTGTAGCCTTATGGTTACCCCGAAAGTTTTCGGCTGTATTTTCGAAAGCCTTGTCTTTGCTGATCACTCATTGTTGCAGTGAAATTTTGGTCCTGAATCAGGGCTCGAATTTGAGGGCCGACAAATATGCCGGATCACAGTTTTGCCTCACTTTCATTTGGATATTTGATCTGCAGGTAATGAAAAGCAGCACTCTTGGAGGACTGTTATATGGTCACAATAAAATACCTCATCAAACCAAGGTTTGTCTGTAGTGGCCGCAGAATACTTTATATGGGGTAACAAGTATATCACGCAATACGTTCTTCTCACCAGGAACAAGCTGTGTTCTTGACGGCTACTATGTTTCCTGTCCCAGTGCTCGGATGTACCATTTGTTGCTTATTTCGTGTCCTTTTTAATTCTTCACTTCTCTACAATGGTGGGTGACTGGCGACAACGAGAATGCTTTTCCTTTATAATTTCACTCAACTCATATGTATATATGCTTAGTTTCCTTGAAGCAAAATGCTGGCATACCAGTGTTATTTATGGTTTCCGTAATCCTCCACTTAGTTTTCCGAATCATTGGATAGTAAAAATATATATTTTCAGCCTATGAAAGGTTTTCATAATGTTTAAATTATGTTTTCTGTAATCAAACCAAAACTGGAGGATTTGTTAGCTGTGTATGTATACCGAACCTTAGTTTTTCGTGTATAAGTTTGCAACTGTGTTTGTAGTTTGTTTGCAATTTATGAGATACGTTCCGAATAGATTTATAAATTATATTATAATAGGTTTGCAAAGGAACAAGAAGGACGTACGACAGCTAATGCTTATGTAAAGGGCTATTATATACTGGTGATTGCGGAATGTTAGGATGTGGTTTGCTGGTCCCTCGGAATAGTGATGTTTGGGTGGTAAAGAGAAAATTAAAGAATATCTAAAGGCATCGATTTGATCTGAAGTAGAATTGGTGTTACGTATGTGCTTTTCAACGAAACTGTTCTTTATTAGATTAAGGAATCAAGTGAAAATGATCGTTTTCTAATATATTCATTCAGAGGTTGTGAAACCTAGAAATTGATCAATGGAAGTGTGATCGCCATTAGATACCAGGAGTTTCAAGTAGATAGGTAAAAAATATTCACTGAGTTTTCTACATGAAGCACATCGTATTGTAAGTAATTCGAAATAAGTTGAATATACATATTTTGCAGAATTCCCAAGGAGATATTTGAATGGTTTCCACATTAATTGTATCACGTTTTGAATAATGAGCAATAGTAAATTGATGGACTTCAAGCTTGTATTCTGTTATACCTGTATACTATTAGTTTTCTTAAAATTAATAGGAATAAACCAGAATTTTGTACTTTTGACCATGAGTATCACCTTTTGTTATTATTACATTCTAATTTAGTATCATTCTTCGAGTAAATCTAAACTAAGAGAGGGGAGTGTTACACCACGGCTGACCATTCTTAGTGAGGCATTCCATGGTTTCCCTCACAAGGGATGTGTGTGACTTCGAACGCTCAGAAACGCACGAAAATGTGCTTATAATATAAATCGCTCATCCCAAAAACAGTCCTAAAAGCCATTCACATGCACAACTGCCCGTCTTACCACGAGAGACATTAGAATGATCACCTATTCAAGGTCTAATAGAGGAGCTTTGGTAACGTGAAGAAACAAAATATTGATATACCAAAAAACAAAGATATTGCAATATCGTGACTCATTGCTAGATTTCTTTCTCATTAAAATAATTACGCTATCTGAACAACAAACCTTTTTCACTGACCTAATAGTGTTGCCCCGCTATTCAGTCCTCAAAGTGCAGGTGTGGGATTGTAATGAAGTGGTTAAAGCAAAGTGGAACAGAACAAAATGTACATCTGTTTAAAGCCACTTTTTCACATTCAACAGCACTTCTGCATTCAAACAGTCCAATATCAAACCCCACACTAATTACATTTTCAGACGATGATATTGGTATGTCAATGTCATAACCTGCCTTTTGCCAAGCATATTGTAATATAGGCTTGTATTTCGGCGCAGAAAGTTGAATGTATAGCACAGAGTGATGATGATGATGATGAAATGAAGATCGTGTCACTTTACTTGTGTTTTTTCCCCATTGTAGTCTTACAAATTCAATGATACTTCTCACGTAGAGCTTATATTGCCGAAAGAAGTTGATAATCTTTCGTTATCTTGGGTGAGCGTAACATACTTTTCGGAAAACTTTCATTTAACAGAGTACCATCTTTATGGCCTGACCAGGAATCACACAATATGCTCTTCGCACCGTCACGTACATGTTCAACAAAGACGGTAATTAGAAAACTTTTCATATGCTCTTTTTGTCATTTTGGCACTTTTGCGTGCCTCCACATGAATGTCTCGTGGGCATGTTGCTTCAAGTTTCTTTGAAACATTTGGGCCAAAAGTGCCTTGTGGCTGTTGAAAAACAGCTTGTTAGCTAATCTGACACTCATTGATAAAGCCACATCAATCGTATAGCTGTGTGTAGAGCTATGCACAGACTGCCACACACCAGCAGTAGTTTTATCGCCTCTGTGAGATAGTCTTGACAATGAAGACATTTCACAATTAAATTGACTTTGGTCACTGTTCCAAACATTTTCTTTGTCCACACTCCAGTCTGTTACATATTTGTTCACTTTCTCCACAAACCCTTTTACCTTCCGACGAATACTATGTTCTTATATCTCCTTACGTGTGACGAACTTAGTAATACGTCTGGAAGAAATGCCATATTCAACCTTAAGTTTGTTGATAAAAGTAATCGAAGCTGCGAAATTGTCTAGACCAACCACTTTAGACGCTTCTAGTGCACAAATTTGCAGATGCCAATAGTGAACAGCAGATCCTTGCGCTCTTGTCCTATCAAATTGTGACATTACGTACTCTTTCATAGTTTTTAATTGTAACAGCCTGCTTCCCTTGAAGTAAGCTCGATCTCAAATTTTGCTAGTCATATAATCTAATATTGCCTTGCAATTTGATTTATTTCTAATGCACTTATAGCGCCTCATGAGTTTGCAATAGGAGTTAAAGTCACGATTGTAATAGTCTTCATAAATATTCTCCAGTATGTTGTTATCAATGTCTTGTAATATACTGGCCCTCGACATTTTGGGTGGAGATGGTTTGTACTCACTTTCACTTGAAGGTTCCTGTTTCTCTGGAGATGAAATTCTTGTACTGCCGGACGGGCAAGCTTCAGGTACGAAATAGGTCAGGGGCTCTTCCTGTCCTTCAAAATCACTATACATATTTAGTGTATCTTCATTCATTTCTGCGTCATCTACATTGTATTTGTGAATTATTGTGCTATATAACATATTCGCAAACTCCATATCCTCGATTCCGATTACGTTTCCATATCCATCACTTCGCATCTTTGCCTCCAACTATTTGACAACATTCATGGGAAATATTGGCCTAATGATACTCTTTACCCTCTAACCCACAACTGAACACTCTAAAAAAGTCCTCCTACTGAAGCTATACTATTCACACAAATAGAGTAAATACTTGTTCGTGCAGATACAACATGCCACCGTGGAATAACGCTAGCAGACAACAGCTGCGTTTTGCATGGGAATGACTCATACCATTGTTTTTTGGGATGAGCAATTTATATTCGAAGCACATTTTCGTGCGATTCTGAGCATTCGAAGTCACGCATATCCCTTATAAGTTTTATCAGGAATGTCGATATAGTATCTTAATAAGACCTTTCCTCATCCTCTACCTAAACCATTCCGGTCTGAGTCGAAGATGCCAAAAGGCCTTAAATATTTTAAAAATCCACAACTGTGCAACAGATGCGCAATATCGAATGGTGCTTAGCATTTTCAGAAATAAAAGTCCCCTAAATTTAATGTCCCCTTGTAAGACGTCACGTAATATCAAGATACGTCTATGATTACTATTTGCTAACACAGAACTGGAACTGGTGCGCTTTGTAATGAATTGATGTCGAGAAATTCGGACATGTACTTGGAATTGCGTACTTCCTTTGCACATTTCAGGAATTTGAGACTATATCTACGCTCTATTAGTATGTGAGACAAAAACTACTACCGACAATATTCCTAAGAGATAAAACGTCGAGAAGAAAGTTACAGTTTCACCATAAAACCGTATTAATGACATAGACATAAATATTAAGTTACGTTCACCTTTGGTTAGGCCACAGTTCATCATTTGAGTTAATCTAATAACCACACGAACTACGAAAATATCCCCAGCAATGAAGTCATATTCCATTGTTAAACTAAAAACACTATTAAGTTTTCAGTCACTCTGTATGGAACCAGCATTAGAAGACAATTGAATAATGATTTTTTTTCGTGGAAGTAGTATAAATCATTGGGTCAAACATATTCTTTCTGAAACAAGATAAAATATTTCACGTGAAAGATTACTATGGACACTAAGGATCTTATTTATGAAAATTATCTTACTGACTCTCGAATTCGACCCTTCTTAACAAATTAAACACAAAAAATCTAAAGTTTGGCTATTATAAGTATGGACACAATAATTATTTTATTGACTCTCGAATTTGACTCTCGATGTTAATAATATGAACATAAAATCTTTCACAACTGCGTACGGTTAGGTATTTTTTAAATGTGTATCTGTGTTGTGTGTAACTTTGGCAAACACATACAATATGTTCAGTCGGGTACATATTAATTACATTTCCTCTCTCTAGTTTAATCGTTGTGAATATACTGCTACACATTCATTTGTTTTCTTTTTTCATTAAATTGATCCATTATAAATCACGCTAAAAAATAATTATGACTAATAATTGTATTAAACCGTTTGTACTAAATTAGAGGTTCGGGTTATGGTGTAGATGGGGAGAAAAATCTGAAATCCTAAGTATGGTATGTTTTTTGTTGTATAAAACTGGCTTTATGCAGAAGTCAATTGGATACTCCCCATCCCCACACCCCCAAAAAAGGAATACGTTGTGTTATGTCTCTATCTGACAGATATACATCGGTTCCTACTGGTTCAGCGGTTCAGCCTGACTCAACCTACTTCTTTCCTCAGAAATAATCCGAGTCGACGCGATTCAGAGAATCTGCTTTAAAATTAATGTATCATAATCATCTGAGTGTTTCGGTTGCAAAGAAAGGAAAAAACTTCAATTGAACTGTTATAAGAAATTAAAGTGTTTATTGGCTTTCTCAAGTAGAAAGAGCATTTTACAGCCATTATAATTGCTTACATGTTAATGAATCACTTGTTCAACTCTTGCGTCTTTTGTAATGTACAACATACGAGAAGTTTAGTTTGGTAAATGAGCAAGAAGGAAGTTCTATTCTGTTTTATTCTCACAGAATAAAAGCAAACGCTCATCACCTCCTCTGCTTTACACAGAACGCAAATTAGAAACCACTCACTTAATTCTTTTTCTCGTGGAATTATGCAGCTACTACTCATCATAAGCATTCTCCTTTCCTCACACAAGCTTCTGTGCGATACTTGACAAACAGACATCATCTTTCGTCGGAAGAGAACTACCTTTTTTAATTTTTTTTAGACTGTCATAAAAGTTCACTCTCTTTGCAGGATTGTATTCCTTTTCTTTCTCTTTTGTTTTAAAAGTGAAGTTTACCCTCTACTCGTGTGTCTTTTCTCAGTGACGTTCTCACTCTACACTTCTCTACTCACTCATAAATGAATAATTAAAGTGGTTTCCTGTCACCAGTGGTAATCTTGATGAAACCTGTGAATTTTCCTTTCTTTTCTCTACCAAGCTCTTTTCGTTCAAACAAATATAACTTTCGTACATCAGTTGATGCGTAGGGTTATAATGCACATATCTTGTATCTCCCTCACGTCTTCTCCATTGGATCTAAAAATAAGTTCGGATAGCGTCAATGTTTACATTTCTTGAATAATACGAATCGTAAGAGAAGAAGAGATTGCGTAAATGCTACAAAATAATTACCAAAAATAGCAAACAGAAAAGACGCTAAAGTGCGCAATGTAATATCCTAAATGTGCCGATTCGAATATATATGCCTACAGATTTGTATATTTTGATTGATATGATTGATAATGAATATATTGTATTTTGATATGTGTGTGTCCAAATAAAGGGTTAGGGAAAATACTAGGTAAGTCAAAGTGCTTCAAACTCCAGAAAAAAACGAACAGTTAATGATTACATAAATTTATAGTAAACTAGCATTTAAGCCTATGTACGCCAGGCTTTTTCTTAGCTGTCACTGATGAATGGATATGGTCGTCACAACACGAACACTTCCGTAAAGTAACGCAACACTTCCAGTTGTAATTGTATTTCAGTTTTTCGATGTTTGGGAGTTGTTGTTTAGGTAGCGGGAAAGAAGTGATGGTAAATTATTAGTGTCTCTTCGTTAATATTTTTTACCCATCGTGGAATATTCTTGCCGAATTTTAGCTTTGTTAGGACAAAGTGAAGTGCACGCCCGATTTGAGGGATTTGTTATTAGGGTAGGCTACTTAACTGGATAACTGAAAATTTTCATCGTTCATGCATTTAGCTGAAATTCTAAACGAACCACTTGAATTTCAGCTTTCAAGATCAATGGGAAGTATTTTCTATACCCTGGGATTCAAGTGTTATTGAAGATACTTCGCGGGGTAGGGGCGACTTTCAATATTCTTATTAATTGTTCTTTGTCTTTTGCCAAATTTAAAGTTTCTAAGTTTAACAACTTTCTAGTTCTCACATTCTTCTCCTTAAGAGGTTTTCACCGCTTCAACCTCGCGAGGTATTGAATCGAAAAATTTAGATAGCCTTTACAAATGTATTAAAACGAAGAATTTCCATGCCAAATATAATATTCCTAGCTCAGACTGTTTTCGAGTTGCTCCCTCACCCCACTCAGTATCACCCCCTTTGGAGGATGGTGGCATATGTTATCAATACAGTAGTTAATCCTTCTAGGCCCTAAGGAACATGTGTGTGTTAAATTTCGTTCGAATCCGTCAGGGGTGTGTGGAAGTATATAGCGTTCAAACAAACACACAGACTCAATTTTATATAATATAGAAGATAATTCGTATTAGTTGATAACACTAAAAGTCTCACTACTACTACTACTACTACTACTACTACTACTACTACTACTACTACTACTACTACTACTACTACTACTAC
>JAGDQP010000728.1:70896-104152 GCA_022664845.1 Lepisma saccharinum
ACTACTACTACTACTACTACTACTACTACTACTACTACTACTACTACCACCACCACCACCATTACCATCACCACCACTGCTATTATTATTATTACTAAAGATATGGGTACGCTTGCATCTAGTGGCGGCGATTGTCTGTTGAAAGTACTAGTAAAGGCAGTGAACTCCCATTGAATAAAAAATCTAGGAATGCGCCAAACCAAAATAAAAAAGGTAAGGGCACAGTGTGTCCTCTTCTGTTCTCCACTGCAAGTACTGATACTACTACGCCTATAACTATTATTATTACAACTACTACAATGATAACTATAGATTTACCGCTACTACAATTACTATTACTACAAATACTACTCTTACAACTACTATTACTTCTACGACTTTTATTACGCTTTTAAACATTAAATCTAAATATTTCTGGTTTGCAACGATCGAAATTTGACCTTAACAATTTTAAACTATTTATTTAATTCTTAGCATTGTTCGAAATTAAAAATGATAATTTATTTATTTTATTTTATTTTATTGTTATTAGCAATGAATTGAATATTTATTGCGGTCTTTTTGGGGTACATAAGGGAAATATTTGCAAATTTTAGATTTTGCACTAAAGTTTGACGTCGACACGAATCTTCATGTCAAGCTTTAGCATTCTAGGCCAACGGGAAGTGCCTTAAAAGCTATCGGATGGACAGACAGACACAGAAATTTGGGATTTTATATTTATGTAGAAGATAGATAGATGTAGATTATTCGAAGGGTAGCATTCAATCTTGCAGTTATTTTTGTCTTCTCACACTCTCTATATCTAAAATTGATTTTGATTTTATGATGTTCGATTTGCTTCGTTTAGAAGAAAAAAAAGTTTAAAGAACATTCTTTGGAATTTTCTTGTTGAATTTTGTAACCTAATTGGTCCAGAACGCTTACAACTTCAAATGTGATTGCACATGCTAATTTTTCTTCCGTACCTAAGGCGTGTTTTTATAAATAATATTTAAGCTGAGCATAGTGTTTTACCAAAAGTGTGCTCTCCTTGAAATCAAAAAGTTCAGAGCTCACTCCGAAATACAAATATTCTGACAGAAGATCTTAACCTAGTTTGAAGTAGACATACACGACAAATGCCGTAATAGTACATTGATTGTAAACCAACGATCGTAACGCTTCTGTGGGTATTCTCTGCCCATTCTATGGACAATGTAAAATACAAATCGGTAAAGACTGATTACCATTTAAAAAGTTGTCATTCTCAATAAATGGATAAATGTTGATTGCAGTTCTATTTGAGTAATTTTCAACGTATGGATAAAACCTAATAGCGATTCAAGATATTACAATTCAGCTGTAAACTTCAGAAAAATTTATTTTGAAGATTAATAAATTGGTTGCTTGATTAAAGGGCTCAATAAAGTTTCTTTACAGCATATTTTCCTTTCTATTATTGAATCAGTTTCTAGAGTCGTAATAGAGTGTGAATAATTTGTACATCCTGTATTAGTGCACGCGATTTTCCCGTAATTAGTTCGGTAATCATCACCACGTTAACAGTTTACTACGAAAGAGGGTAATAATATACATTGTAATTAGAACAAGATAATTAGAATGAGTGTTTATAGAGTGTTCAAGTACGAAAACATGGTAACAGCAGCTAATTATATTCTAAATTAACAATAAAAGGAGTTATTAACCTGCTTCTAATAGTATTAAACACTGCATTATACAGGAGTTAAGTGTTCCGTGTTCCAGAAAAGCTTCTGACCAAAATGTGTTTCTTTTTTTTAAATCTCAACGTGATTCTTTCATGTGTAATATTTCCTGAACAGGAAGTTAGTGGCAAATCTAGTGTTTCCTAATATTTTCCTCCATGTACTAGCATCGGATGTCGAGGGGAGTAACGGGAAGGGCATAAGCCATAGTTCTGTTACCGCCCATACAATTCATTTTATCTTATCTTATCGAGTGAAGTAATTGAATACAGATTCGTAACAAATCGGAGTAAAGGACATTAATTACGGAAAACTGGTAATTGCTTTATCGTGGTAGAGTTTCATTCCGAATCAATACCACTAAATGAATAGTGTGGCAATGATTTCTTCTTCCTGGTATAAATTAATTTGTTCATATTATAACCTGAAGTCAGTATAACAATATTAATAAATTGAGGAAAGAGTCTCATATCATCTCAATCCATGAAATAATAAATTCCGTATCTAAGGTAATTATTAGGTATGGAAACATACACTCTCTGAAAACACTTTCAAATGAAATAACTTTAGAAAAATCATGTGTGACCATCTATTCATCAAGATGCTGTGGTATGTATTATATAAAAGTATGTCACCTCGAGTTTAGGTCAATCAAACGAAAGTTTTATATAGCAACGCTAACTAAAGATTTAGTTTTGTTCTATAATCCCAGCATAATGTTTAAGCGCGCACTCACTCACGGAAAGAGTACGTAACATGGACTTGCTCCACAATTTTTGTAGTGTACTTCCCTCCAGTAGTTCCTAAATGCCGAATTAGTTTGTTGCAATATGCTCAAACCAAGTGCAAACACATACTAAAGAGACATAAGAGATATTTGTTTCCTAAATAACTCCTCTTACACGAAAATGTCAAATATGTTTGTTCGCGCATACACCTCAATTATATATTTGCAACAAATGCTCTTCGTTATACAAGCAAATTATAATTTTACTACTTCCCCATAGACACTCATCATGTTTGCTAATTGTGTGTTTGATACTTTTAATGGAACTACGTGCATATATACATGAAACACGTCAACATCTATTAAAGAAACTGGAATATGATAGATAGTTTCGTTTTTCACATATTTAACAATACCATCTCTTTGATAGAATTTTTCTGCTTGGATTTTAGATTAAATTTTTAAAATTCCTTTACATAATTGTAGATTTCCAAAGAAAAACGACACTGTCGCCTTGTAAATTAGATATATCAAGTAACTACATTTGCATTTGTAACAAAGGTGGACGATGAAGTAGTTGTCTGAAATCAAACTTCATAGCGTTCTGCCTGGTTATGCGTTACTGTCCAGTTGGACAATGTTTTGTAAACTAATTACTCATGTGACACCAGTGTACACATTAGCACAGAAGCCAACTTATTTAGCTACCCAACCACTTATATAATAAATATTTGCTTACGCTATTGGACACACAAAATTGCAAGTCACTTCAGGAATGAAAAAATACACGAAAACTCGTCATAAGGAGATAGCCGTTTCAAGACGCCTTTTTCCACTCGCGGTAGCGTGAACTGTGCCAATTAAACCACGGCGACTCGGTACAGTGCTTGTATATAATAATGATCCAAAGTGTCCTAATATTTGTTTCTAACTTGAAGATTCAACGAGGCAGAGCAGTCAGTAACATGCTTGACTTGTAATCTGGAGAAGCTTGATTTCGATCCCTGCATCTGACAATTCTAAATAACATTGTCCCTGCCTTCCCTCGTGATATCCGGAAAATACTAGAATTATCCTTTGAATGTGAACATGGTCAATTTCTTTCCAGATCGTGTGTTCTTTCTACAAAATTTCTTTTGAGTGATTTGTTAAATTACTGAATAAGAAACTTAGTG
The DNA here is from genome assembly GCA_022664845.1 of Lepisma saccharinum. Taxonomy (NCBI): domain Eukaryota; kingdom Metazoa; phylum Arthropoda; class Insecta; order Zygentoma; family Lepismatidae; genus Lepisma; species Lepisma saccharinum. The sequence goes on from JAGDQP010000728.1 coordinate 74,505, forward strand.
GGAGTTAAATTTCCCACTTCAAAACATTTTAAATAACCAAAGCTTGAATATAATAAAAATAATGATCGTTCCTTTCACTATAGCACTTTCAGTGTTGTCATTGAAATATTATTTACGATTTGGTACACACTGCTATCTCGATTCGTTTGATAGTTCAAGACGAAGAAGTTAAAGAGAGATTCAACTGTCTTAACTTAGTGTCACTATATTTTATTGTCCCTGCAATACTGTTCACCTACTGTAATATGACTGTATTTTCCATTGCTAATTACAGATTCTGCAAACACACTATACACTTAAGAAGAACAGAGCCATTACTAGAAGTATCATTGTGCGCAATACATTCATCCAGGTCGTGAATTTCTTGAAATAAGAAGACAATTAAATAAAACAATATTCTAAAGAATACGAAGGTTCTACTTTCAAAGTTGTAAATGATTTCTCAAGTGTTTACAAGAGAATCTCTTCTTACTTGAATAAAGTAACAGTAACTCGTACTGGCATGCTTCTAAGTGCTTTCTCGCAGTACAGCTTAATTAGAAATACAAGGAGGACACTCCATAAGAACAACATAAAAAGAAGTAGGGAAAAAGGAGAAAGAGGTGGAATAGTGCCACTAAGATTAGCTATTCCCTAAGATTAATTTTTAGAAAGAGATACCTGTTTTAAGCGGCGTAGACGACATAATAGAACGGAAATCTGTTTTGCGTGTTTCTTATTCACATACTTTTTTCTTTTGGGTTTTCCTTTCCCTTATTCTCCTTCTTCCCTTTTCGCACCATTTCTTTAACGTCTCTCTCCCTCTCTCTCTTCTCTTCCCTTCGCTTTGCCCTACTTACTCTCTATCTCCTTCAGTCCTTCTTTTCTAATGACATACGGATGTAACAAAAAGGATTCTATGATTCTCTTGCAGCTTTCAGCGTTCCAGGCCTTTCTTATGTGCATTAGCACCTCGTAAAATATTAAGGGAGGTCGGCTAATCCAATAAGATGCTCTTCCCCGTTGTTCCAAGTGCAAGCCTTTGGGAGGGAAAGTGGTTCTGCATCCAAGAGTAGACTTTGGTTTCAGAGATCCTACAAGATAAGCTCCCGGAAAGAGAGGATAGCATCTACCAAAACCAGGTGTTCTCTCTCTATTCTTATTCTTTCCAAATCCATAAGAAAAAAAAATAGAAGCATAAATGCATTTCATAGTTTCGTAACTGCTGCTGCTTTATGAGTTATTCTTCACAAGATGCAGCCAATCCTTTTATAGCCATCATCTTGCAGCTAAACACCAAACGAGCTCCAAGTAGTAACTTCTTTTCAATTGGTAGTGCATTTTTCCATATTAATAATAAAACATGTAATAGGTGAAAATTTTTGCAGACAATTTGCAAGGAGCAAAACTCGTGAGGAGAAAATTGCCTGATTAGTTCTGAAATAGCTATGAATAGTGAAGCTAAAAGAAGTGTAAGAAAACACCGACTGATAATGAATCAGTTTTCTTCTGAATAATTAATTCAATGTGTGTGTTTTTGTGTATACGGTATAGCCATTAAACATTAAATGGCAAATAACAGGTTTTAGCATAGATAGATTATGTAATTATCAGTAAAACACAAACTTTTTGTTTTTCACTTTGAATATTGGAAATTATTTAACCTAAATAGTCATTCTGGTAATATTTTGTTTCATTCCTCAATGAGAACGTTATTGTTAATGTAATTTCAGTAGAACTTCTTAATTTAAAAAAAAAACAACAAGAATCCAAGCGTTATGTCTTACCACTCGTGTATTTTTAGATACTTTGATATCTACCAGTAAAAATTTAGAGTGGATTGTGTATGGAGCAATAGCCGGACAGGTTACATTTGTTACATTTTGTTACATTTAACATCGTCATACATATATGATGTATTGATTTCGTCAAAATATTAAAATCTCATTCCACTAAAACAACCTCATACTCTTGTAACATTAGACATGTCAAAATACAGGCTTTTTAGTATTTATAATATAAATAATAACATTTTATATTGTTATAAAACAATTAGTTAAGTTTACTTTTATAAAACATTTGTATCTATGTTTAATAGCACATATATCCTTTTAACAATGACCGATTCAATTCAAAAAAGGGAGTTTACTTTTCTCTGTAGTTTAAAGCCTCTTAAACTAAATTTAACTACAAGCTGTTTTGATTAAAACTTCAGTTAGTAATCCTAATTTGTCCATTATGCAATAGTCAATATCATTAACCTATTGCAGATATCGAGGCTTTCATATCGAGTTTCGTCTTAGGTATATGGTTTGATCTTTCGCTCACTTATTCTACCTGGTATAAAGTAAACTGGCAAAAGTTTCGGCCTCCTTTCTTACATGCCGCCTTTAATGGCACGCTTAATCTATTAGGACCGAAAGAGAAAAAATCTTTAAAATGTATTTTCGTTCATACAAATAATTAAGACTTTACTTCTGAGTATAAAGATTTTTCACAGATCAAATGATAAGATAAAAGAGACGTAGCTTCCAATAGGATTAATATGACAATTTGTGGTATTATTAAATCACGAAAACGTTTTTCCTCCTAGCTTGAGATCTATGATTGCAAAGAAATACTGTAATAAATAAATAAATAAAACAACAACATGTTATACTTTGTTTTTGTATGTTATTACTAAGGGTTATCGATATCTCCGGACCTTCTCAAAATCTTGAAATAAATATTGAATTTTATTCCATAGAATTTCATGAATTTATTCAGAACCAAAACAAGCAATTGCTCCAAATTTTCGCCTACTCCTTACTAGATGAAGGAGACCCATAGACTTCCACGTTGCTAATTTGAAAGTTAGTCATTTTATAATAGAAATCATATGAAGTTTTTCAAGTCATACTGGTTTTCTCTTTTACATCTTTTAACGTTTTTTTAAACAGGCTTTCCGCCAGGATTTTCAGTTTAGGGGGATGTAAAGTCAAAATTGGGAGGGTGTAAGTGGAATATTGCATGGTTTCTATCGATTTTTGACCACAAAAATGTAAAGTTTGGGGGCGGTTGTTGAGCATTTGGCGGGTGACACCCCACAGAGGATTTTGGCAGAATCACTGAATACAAATGTTGTTGCTTATCAAGTGAACATACAGTATCCTTTTAAAGTTGCCAATAAATGGAACGAAAATTAAAAGAGAACAGTATATTTGTAACTAACATTCGAGAGTTTTCGTAAATGTAATATTTTTTTTCTAATTTTGTTTAAAATATTCCTTATTTAAAATACTAGGAATAGCTACCTCCTAAATTGTTGATAGGTGAATAGCTATCACCTAAATATGCATCCAAAACTACAATATTTTCATTATTAAAAATATAAGAAATAACACGGATTTGAAAATAAGTTTAGAAAATAAGTTAAATATAGAATTCAATGATATTTAACAGACTAATTAAAGTGTATTTGTATTGTACACTTGCTTAACCCCTTGCTACTCTTTCTTTTAAAAAAATCTTCCCGGATGTCCTTTATATTTTTAATTCCACGTTGCCCACGATATCTCATTTGAAATTTTTATAATAACCTGCTGAACTCTTTACTAAACTCTTCGAAAATACGATTAAAACAAGGAATTTGTTTGCCTACTTTTCTTTGTAGTCTACAGCATCCATTATTTATTTGAAACTGAAAGTACTAGTTGCTTAGTTAAAAACTTAACCGATCCTCGTATTCCAGGAGGAAAAACCTAAATTTCAAAGTGGAAGTGGGTAGATAGGTGGGTTCAAACCCCACAACCGGAAGAGTGGTCGTGTCAGAGCGAAGACAATTTTTATGTTATTCCATATAACTTACCTTCATCTTTAAAATTCAAATCAGATAGGCAGGTCTGCTGCCTTACTGGAGTTAGTAATAGCGATGCCACGAGAGGATTCAGAGTAGATAACAAAAGTACACTACGTGATGCGAGACAATGTTGTTTTTTTTAAAAAAAAAAAAACTGGAAAGGGCGGCAAAAGGGCGACAAAATTTAACTTTGCCCTCCATAGGAAAATTTTCAGATCCGGCACTGTATATTAAGCATTATTTATGGAACTTGCTTTCTAAGTGAAGATAAAACGCGTTGGAAACTCTTCATATGTGGGAAACATACACAGATTTGGAAAATGTTTACTTTCTTTCACGTGATGCAGAAATACAATGAATTCTCCCGGGGGAAGTTTTAATCATTTGAGGATAATTCCTATCCCCGGGTCACCCTCTGGATTCATCAGTGGTAGGCCATACAAAATGTTTTACATAATTTACGGTACGTGTATTCATAAAGAACCAAATACAAAATGGCGCATTGCTAGTTAGTAGAACGTATGATCCAGCTAATATCGTTGGATGATGTAGTTTTTTTAAATAATGTAGCGCAGCAAATATACATTCAAAAAATTGTGAATTTTAATATTTTAACAAAACGATAGGATAATTTATCTTGTTACAACCCTAGTAGCATAGAATATTTGGCCAATATCTCCCCCATACTGGGCTAATATCACCCCAATACTGAGCCATATCACTCCCATACTGGGCCAATATCGCCCGAACACTGGACGAATATCACGTCAAAACTGGGATAATATCACCCAATACTGGGTCAATATCGTTTCAATACTGGACCAATATCGCCCCGATACTGGGCCACTATCACCCCAAAACTAAGTCAATTTAACCCAATTCTGGGCAAATATTGCCCCAATATTGGGCAATATTGGCCCAGTATTGGTTCGATATTCTGTGCTGCTACGGAAGTATCTTAAGTTTTATTTTTCTTAACAAAATATTGCATTTTGAATGTTTGAATACTTTCTGTTAGTTTAGCTATTATTAAAATTCCTACTATCAGTATTTCTATGTCATTATTGCTGTGCCTTCATTGTTGTTGTATGCGAGTGACAATACTATATTCAGCATTGAAGTAGCCAACAAAACACAATAAACCAAACAACCAATATTGACTGAAACGAGTAAAATCTTTTAAGATCCAGTAAGTTATTATTGTTAATGTTTCTATTTCATTCTTATTCTTTCACATTGAACTTACGTAATTATTTTGGCTACTGTAATTCAAACGCTTACTGATTATCTAAGAGTAATTGTGTAGCACGAAAACTAAACTACGAATACTTTTAATGTGACATTTATTTAACATACGGATAGAAGTTAGGTACTCCTGATCGTTCTAACAATGACACTAACACGGCATGTGTGAAACAGTTAAAGTATTTTGATCCTACAGATAACCTTTAATTTGTTATTTTAAGTCGTGTTTAACGTGGTTTATTGCTTTCGGTACAAAATAAATAGAAAAATTAAATTTTGACATTCAGGGTCCCATTCCTACCAAACTTGGCACAGTGATGTTGAAGAGTATCCTTAATGCTTTAGCCATCACAACATTTGAAGATATGTACTATTCCTTTGGAAACGATGCCTAACTTATGGCCGTATATTAGCACATCGTTGGAGAACAATTAATCTGACTAAATGAAAAATTAGAATGATGATATAGAGTAGTTTTAACCGTACAATAATGTTAAAATGAATACTATTTCAATGGTAACATGACACGAAGAAAAAAATCAGGAAAATAAGTCAAACATATTACAAAATGCTAAAGAATATTTGATCAAACATAGTTCTTATCAAACATAAAGACATAGTTCATAAATTACCGTGGTAGGTTTGGATTTCTAATACTGCAGGAATGAGGAGCTTTATTTTCTAACTTTTGAATAATATTAAGTGTTTATTTGCAGTAGGGGGCATATAGTCCAGGAGCATATGTCAATATTTCCTAGTCCGTGGGATTTTGAGTGAAGGGATGTTATATTAATAATAATATACTTTCAGTTTCGTTTAATTACCCCTTAGTCGTAGACAACCATATACACATTTTGTTATGTGTGTTGCAGGGCTTCTAGGGGTTATTGAACCTATTTTCACTTCATAAATGCCTTAGCCTCAAAGCAGTGTCACACAGATGATACTCCAGGAATGTACCCAGCCTGTTGCCATTAGAGGCTACAGAGTTTTGCAAAGAAGGCAAAAAGTTCGATATACGTTAAACCCCTTCCAACCTCTTCTCTTCCACTGTTGGTAGTTATCTCAAAGTGACATCCAATTACAGAAACGTGAAAGAAGTATGGACGTCAAATTTTTATCACGTAACCATAGCTTTTAGCTTCCCAAGCGTTTGAACGTACGAATAGAGCAAGTTACATAGTTATTAGGTTTACTAATCAACTTAACGGCGTCGTTATAGACGTAATCTAGGAGAATCAGAAATAAAATCAACTATTTGTCAAAGAAAATATATATTTAAAACAACATTACTTGGAATAAATGGATCTTTCCGTATTAAATGCTAATATAGAGAACGCAATCATTGGAATGAACTACAGCCCACTATTCAGTGCTACCTTTAGTACTTTGTAGTACTTCCTCTTGTCATATGCATGTGATGGTCCAGTATAGAGTCATAGAGACGTTATGTATCATTTTACAATATATTTCACTACAAGTGTTATAACTAGAGTCATTTAAGGGAAGACACCTATCGTGGGAAGATGGCTACAGTATTGTAATTTCATAGCTACGACATTAGATGAAAAACTTATATGGTGTAAAAGTGGTAGTCAGTATGCTTTCTAAGGGGCAGTAGTAGAATTCGGGTGGTTTGCCACATGACGCAACAAGTATTTTAAAACAATGCTTATTTTTTAACCTAAAAGGATAATTTCCTCCTATACAGATTAGGATCAGGCAACGCTCAATAACATGGAAGAAAAAACACTTGAATAAGGTAGTTTTGACTGGTAAGTACTTGGTTAGAGGTTACTACAAAATGTCCTGTGTGTAGCGGGATGCAGGTGAATGTTGCGAATAGATGCACAATCCCTAAATCAATTGCATAAAATAAGACTTTTTTCATTGTTTTCTGTTTAGACTTCCATTTTTCTTAACTTTCCTCCTTGAAAAGAATGTAGTCCTACAAGCCTATTTGTAATTTTTAATCTACGTACGTATTCAATAAAAAATGAATGTCATTTGTGGCCTTTAGGTAATTATGGCTGAAGCCGGTTTTCCCTACATTAACTCGTAGATCTACCTCATCGCACGCTTCTATAAAAAGATCAGTTTTATTTTGTAGTGCATCTGCATCGTCTCCTATCAAATCCACCTGATCTGCGCATATGTATCCTTTCCTTATCTTATTGTAAATAAAGGTTTGTATAGTTTTACATTTTTCTTGAAACCTCTACTTCCTTGTCAACTACTGCTACTCCAGTGATCAATACTACATACACACAAAGAGAAACCTTTAAAAGAATCTGGAAAACGTTGAATGTTCACAAGACTTATGAGTCTCACAATCCACAAAAAAAAAAAAAAAAAAAATGAACACTAACATTATATTACATTCAAGACGTGTAGGTAATGTTTTGTTTTAACTTTCGACATTTAATTTGAAAAATGTATAGTTAAAGTGAAAGGAATAATCCTTTTCAGGTAATATTGAACTCTTTTAATTGTACACCTTACATTTAAATCTGTATTAGGTGCTGTTTTTGTTGACTGTCAAACTATTCTAAGCAGCTTTTGACGTACTTTTGCTCCATAATTTTATTCTCCAACGGAATTATAATTATGAAACGTTTTACACTGCAAAAAATAGCTGTGTTAATTCAACACAATGCGGTATTCCAGCGTGACTACCACTTTTTGTGTGTTAAATGAACATAATATATGGTGTTGATTCCGGCACTGGGAGAAAAAAAAGTTACAGCTGCAGCGAGATTTGAACATGGATTGTTCAGTTAGAAGTCGAGTGTTTTACCGACTTGGCTAAATCATAAGACAGAAAAGGGACTATATACAAACGATATTTAGTTAACAACATTTCAATTAAACGACTACGCTATAGATTTAAAGAGTGTAAGGGATCACATATATGTAACTGAACCTCCAAAACAAACTAAGTTACTTGCACGACTTATCCTATGGTCTAATCACTACCTATTTGTCAATCGGGAAACAGAATTCAAATTCATTGAGAATATTCCATTTCTATGAAAGCAAGCAAGATGGCGACAGCCAAACACTAGAGCAGCATTACTGTTCTCTTATCGTAACAACATATCAAGTGCTGCGCTTACTTTCATAGAAACGGAACGTATTATCAATGAGTGGGAATTATGATCCCTAATTGACCAATGGAAAAGTGATTAAATCATGGCATAAGTCGTGATAGTAGTTTTGTTTGTGTTTGGGTTTCAGGAACACATTTTTATCTCTATACTCTTGAATCTAGTACTCTTTCTGTCTGACGATTTAGCCAAGTCGGTAAGACCCTCAGTTCGCAGTTAGATGGCGTGGTAGGAAGTCATGCTTCGACTTCGCTCCATCGCGAATTGTGTGTGGTGGTCGTGCTCTGAACGAACTGTGGTTTTCGTTTGTGAATATTTGTGGTGAATTTTCTGTGATATTCTTGTGGTGATAAAAGTATTTTCTAATTTCCAACGTCATCGAACCTTGAAAATAGACTTCAGTACTTTAAATCAACGACCTAACTTAGGCAACGTACACATGAAATTTACAATCAAATTGGAGTGTAAGAGGACGACGTGGAGAGTTTGGAACTTTGTTATTACAAAAAAGCGATTTTCCTAAAGGTTAAACTAGAATAATTGGTGCAAGAATCAATAACAAGATGTAATTAGGAATAAATACTTATAGTTGATAATACCATATATATTTTCCCAGTGACAGAAGTAGGTCCAGAAGTTATTTATTACGTTATATAAAGTGTACCTCCGGAGATTCCAGATACGTATTTACAGCAATAATTAGAGTCTTACGGCCGTGTAAGACATGTACAACAATGCTATCATCGTTCTTACCGTTACAGGGTATACAACGATAGAAGGATAATATACTTCGAAAACGTTAAAACTTCAATCCCACGCTACTTCAAAACAGGTCCGTACAATTTGCAGATTCTCCTAAATGATTACATGTCCCCCTTTTGAGTTCCGGAATCAATTAACACAGTAAAAGAACCAACTCAACGTGAAACATCTTTTCATGTAAATTTTTCTGAGTTTCCAACCCTGTCAGATAAGGTGCTTCGACGACGAGCCAGCTTGAGTAAGGAAACGAGGGAAGAAGACACACGACAACCTGCAGAGTGTACGATTTCGCCCGAGGTTAGTGAATTGAACGAACAGACAGTGTTTGTAGATGATAGTGAAAGTATTCTCAGAACAATCTTTACGACGCAAGCTGAAATTCATAATGTTGATAGAGCGGAGTTAGAGAATACAAAAATTGAGGGTAGTAACTACGATTGTGTAACATATAGTGATAATGTGTCCTTGATAGAGGAAAACGAATAACAAGAAGCAAGTGTGCGGGATCCTATTCCTAATAGTAGTGACGAACAGTTTGACCTTGTACAGCCGACAGTGGCGTCTACACAAGAAGGTCAAAGGCAAATAAAAGCGACTGAGGAGAGGAGAGAGGAAGAAGAAGAAAATGCGGTAGATCCATACAACAACAAGCGATCTCTTGCCAGAAAACGAGAATCAGAGGTGAGTGAATTTTTCTCTTCTCCTAGAAAAGCCCACTACCAAAAAATAAGTCAACTGTTAAAAGGATACCTGAAATAAACTTTGGGCAAATAAGTTATAAGGAGGATAATAGTTCCCCCCCCCCCCACCGGTGTGAGAAAGAACAGTAATACTGTTTTCATGTGATGGTTTTATGACTTGTATTTTCGTATATGAAGTGAAATAATCAAAATATGGTGTAAATACACGCCGAAAACTGTTTTAAACCTACTTTTACATGGCGGATTTTTCAGTGGTTATATTAGGGGGACTTTTTCTCCCCATCAGTGTTGGAGGAGGGAAGGGCAAGAGGAGCAGAATAGTATCTTCATGCTTGCATTAATTATAACCTTGATGTCTACCGTCCTAATGACGGAGTCTAAGAACTCAAATACTGTCTTTAATATCAACCTTGCTACTTTAAATCTCTGCCGGGGACATAGTGAGGGGAAATGCAGTATACTTTCTCAAACTTTGCGGTCCGCAAACATTCACATTATGGCTATCCAAGAGACCTCACCTATCACTTTGGAAGTGGGACTAAAGTTAAACTACAACGTGAAACGTCCTTACAGAACTTGACAGTGAATATTTATTGTCACCAATATCCAAACCAAATAGTGTTAGAAGATATGAACGCGGTATACGATCGTAAGGCGATCACGGCGAAAGATAATTATAGTCCTGCATTTAAACAAATGAAGGAATGTTTAAAATTAACGGACTCGTGGGATCATTTATTTCCAAACGTACCTCTGTATATTTATATGAACAACTCTTGCAAAAGCAAGCTTGACTATATCCTACTTAGCCCAGTGATGGTAAAGGCCATACAAAGTGTTAAAACTGAGAAATTAGCAATGTCAGACCATACAATTGTCCAGATAAATGTTAAATGGAATGTTCTGTTGTATTTTCGAAAATCATATTGGTGGCATCTAAATGCCGATTTTGTTGTCGAACCAGACTTTTGTAAATTAACCGCGGCATTAAAACAGACTACAAATAGTTATACCGGGAAAAGTGGTGAAGAATGGAAAGTGGACGTCGAAAAAACAATACCTTTATTCGTGAATATAAACTATATACTCGAGGGCATTACGACGATAAAAAACGAACGATCGAAGTTTACCAAGCAGTGTTGCAAGCCTAAAATCAACATGCCATGCAGGATTTAAAATAGACTACTAAAGTGCGGAAAATGCAAGGTAAACTACGTTTATTAAAATCTTACCGCTATAAAGGTTTACAAAAACGAAATACTTTAACAAAGTGCGGGATTTTTGAGACAGACAAATTAACCACAGTTAATCGGGACTCTGAAATTAGGGAAGCAAATTTTATTAAGGAGTTTAGAGATGACCAAGGAACTCTTTGCAAAGGTAAAAAAAAAGATGGTATCAGGAACCAATATGTTCGACATTTTTCGAATGTCGGGGACTCAGGAGAAGATTTTATACAATAATTCGATTTGGATAATATACCACAATTATCTGAAGAAGATGTAAATTTTCTCTTAGAACTTTTTACGAGACAGAAAGTGGAAAAGGCCCTGTGCTCCCTCCATTTAGACTCCCAAGGGGGAGGGGAGGGACTGTGTGGATGGCGGCAAATCAGGATTATATAGTGGATCTGATGGTTCGGGTTTTCAATTCCTTTTGGAATCTCCATAAAGACATACGCGATTTCTTTACAACGATAGACGTGTTGTTAAAAATATAATCAAACTACTTCTATTAAAAACTGTAGACTTATACACATGATGAATCTTGATGCGGAATTGTTCATGAAAATGATAGCAAATAGGCTTAAGTGCGTAATAACATCTCTGTTGCATTATATCCAGAGTGGCATACAGGGGATGAACCCAATATATAGTCATCTAATGAACATTAGATACCTTTTATTATATGCTAACAGGGAGAAAACATTCATTTTCTATTTCTAAAGGCAGATTTCGCGTGCGCTCATGATACTATTTCTCATGCTTGTCTCTTCTCAGTGATGCGTACATTCAACTTTCCGCCAAATTTTATCGCTTTGATACAATAGATTTTACCAATAGATATGTCCAGATATCAGTAAATGGGCGCATTGAACACCGCATCCCTTTGCAACGTGGAGTCCTCCAAGGTTGTGCGACAGCCGGAATTTTTTTGCCTTAATAATGTCTCCTTTTGCTCAGGCTATACATCAGGCACGGACTGGAATAAAACTATGGAAGAAGGATATCCGTAGCTTAATATATACGGATGATATACATTTGTGTATTAAACATGAGGATGAATTACAACGGATACTAGACTTATTTGGCCGTTTTTCTAACGTTTCCGGCATCTCTATCAATCCGCAAAAAGCTAGAGCTATGAACTTGAGAGCTCCGATTAGGTCGTTAGCTTCCTTGGGTATACAGGAGACTGATCATGTGAAAGTTCTAGGCTTAACTTGGTATGCAGACATGCGTCAGACAATGTCAGAAACGGGTAATACATTGATTCAAAGTTTAGTTGCGGAACTACAGAAATATAAAGATTGGTTATCCTCTCTTTTGGATCGATGTCGATTTATAAATACATATATTTTAGGTAAACTTTACTATCCTCTACAGCTGTTCATAATTTCAAAACAATTATGGGCTCATGTACATAAAGTTTTGGGCTTTTTCATTTGGCATAAACAGATGCTTAGGCCCCACGAGCAGACCTTTATAGAAACATCGAGAAAGGTGGTCTGAATTTAAAAAATGTTCAAATTCAAGCAACATCCTTACTGGCTCACCGGTTTGCACGAGTGTTGACCGAATATTACGGTAATATATCCAATGATGCCTTTTTAATTGCTAATGATCCCCCATTGACATTAGGACGATTCAAGGTCTTCTAAAGATTTTTTCCGAGATAATGTTAGAATTTGCCTATGCGGTCATTGGACATATACCAATGGAAGACTTTACAGTGAAAGGTTTTAATTCATATTTTCTATCAAAAGAAAACATGGAACGTAGTGTCACTCCACAAAGACATGGAGAAAAATGGCCAATTATAGGTGATAACCTAAATTTTCTAAACCATAATTCTATCTTACATCATTACATGTTTATTCAGTGTTATAATTTATATCCAGTGGGTTCAATCTTAAAACGAAAGGCATGTATGAGGATGATCGATGTAAGAATTGTGGAGAGCCCGAAGACTTGTTTCATAAATTAGTGAAATGTAAACATAAAGAGGCCATATGGGAGAAATGTAAAATCCTATATTGGCGTAGTACTCGATGTCACTACAAGGATCTGAATTTTAATGACGTCTTTCGACAACGGCTTATAGATTCTTCCCCCTACATGCCGCAAATTTGACATATGGTTGTTTGCAGTTACTTTGTTCATTCTAAAGACAAAACAAGAAATTAATACGGGAGAATGGTATACTCAAGAAGTGATGTTTAACTTACTAAGCATTCCGCCTGAGAGACGTGAAGCGGATTTTTCTAATTACTATCGAGTCCTGTATTGAGAAATGTAAGTTGTAATTTTCTGAGAAGGTTTTCATTAGCACGTTATTGTTTGATAATCCCCGTTATGGGGTGTATTTTTCCTGTTATACGAGGGGTGTTGGGAAAGTCATGTCTATGGCGGGCTAACAAGAGAACCAATAAGCTGAGAAAAGAAAACCGTTATTATTTTTCAATGTAATCACCTTCCAGTTCTACAAATCATATCCATTTTGTTCCAAGTGTCTCAATGCCTTAAAAAAAAGATTTCTGCTTGGAGTCAAAGAAGTGAATCACAGCATCACAGTGATTACCTGCATGAATCACAGTGAATTAATTACCTGCTTGTCGATTGAAAATCGCTGGCCTCTGAGGTATGTTTTCAAATGACGAAACAGATAATAATCACTTGGGGCTAGGTCAGGACTGTAGGGTGGGTGGAAAAGTTGAATCATTCCCTGTTCTGTGATAGCAGCCTGCGAATGGTATGTGTGTGCAGACGCATTGTCATGAAGAAGCAGAATTAGACGATGTGCACCTCCGTGTCGTTTATTCTGAACTGCTCGGCGTAAATTTTCAAGTGTATTTTTTTGTAAGTAGTTCCTGTGATGGTATGTCCCTTTGGTATAGCTTCAAGCAAAATAATTCCTTCCCTGTCCCAGAAAACAGTTACCATAACCTTGCCAGTCGATTTCTTTGCCCTAAATTTTTTGGAGTTGGTGACCCCTGATACTTCCACTGCATGGACTCTTGTTTCGATTCTGAGTCATACCAGTGAGCCCATGTTTCATCCCCTGTCACTACATGCTGGTAGAAGTAGTTATCTCCTTCCATAAAATCCAAATTTCCCTGACACATTTGCACCCGAGTTTGCTTCTGAAAAACGTTCAAATTGAGGAACCCATCTGGAACAGACCTTTGTGAGCCGAAGGTGTTGGTGTAGAATATCCCAAACACTATGAATATCAATCCTTACTTCCTCCGTTATTTCTCTAATCTTTTTTTCGTCGATCGGACATTACCAATTTTGGTACAATTTCCACTACTTCAGGTGAAGTTGCTGTTTTTGGTCGACCACTCCTAGGCTCATCTTCGACGTTTGTTTTTCCACACTTAAATGAGCTTATCCATCGTGTTACCTGTCGATCCGACAGTGCATCATCACCGTACACTTCCACCAAGTTTTGATGAATTTCATTAACGCCGTTACGAAAGAAAAAACGAATCACATGTCTCCGTTCTAAATTAGTGTTTTCTGCCTTTTGCTCAACTTGTGCACTTGTGGAGGCTCTGGTGACCCGGTCACTTGACATTTTCGCTTGAAATCTTGTACACCTTCTTAAATACGCTTGTCCTTTATGGCCAGGTTGCTTTCATTCACCTAAAAACAAAAAAGTGTTAATTAGACATGACTTTCCCAATACCTCTCGTAATGAATAAACATATATAACGCTTATAAAAAAGACGCTCGACTTCTAACTTAGCAACATATGCTCAACTCTAGCTGCAGCCGTAACTTTCTTTTTCCCAATACCGAAATCAACACCGTATGTTATGTTGATTTAACACAAAAAGTGGTAGCCACTCTGGGACACCGCATTGGGTTGAATTAACACAGCTATTGTTTACTGTGTAGAACAAAGCTTAAAACTCTGTTTAAATTAAAATAAATCGTAACTTTCATTTCTAAAATAATAAATAAAATAAGATTATTAAGTGTAAATTTATTTAAATTGTTGCGTAAATAAATAATGTTTTCCCCTTGAAAATATGACTTATGTTGAGTACAATGCTTCTGAAACAAATGTGTTAGTTTACTTCATTATTATTTGTTAAATTCTAAACGTAGTAATGTTAAGGGTAAATAGAGAAATATAACTTTACTGTTTAGGTCTCAGAATGCATCAACATAATGTTTGGCAATTCCGATATATAATATTCTATATAACTTTTAGATTTTTGTGAAATTGTCTTACAGTTCATGAAAGTACAGGAATAGAAATAAGTGGTTCATTTACACAAAATTTTAAATTAACAAAAGTGCTAATTAAAAGAGATATAGGTATATATAGCAATATTTTTATCATAAACGAAGAGAAAAACTAAAATTCAATTTAACAGACCATGAATTAAATCCTATCAATTTGAGCCGCAAAGGGAGTTAGGTCAAGTCAAATAAGTAAGAGCCCACACAATCGGAAATGAGTTTTGTAGCAGGATTTATTATTGCAGACTTTTAATAATAATAAAGAGAGAAAAAAATATATATAAAGTGAGGTCCTTCTATTTTCCCCTAATGAAATCTCCTTCTGTTCCCCAGGAATTATTTTCTTCTTTTTATTCTATTCCCTTTCTTTGCCCCGTCCTCTTTCTCTCTCTCTCTTTCTTTCTCTCTCTCTCTCTCTCTCTCTCTCTCTCTCTCTCTCTCTCTCTCATATCTTCTATTTTTCCTTCCTCTCTTACTTGAAGCTTGCTGGCAGTTTAGAAATTAAGACCAAAAAGTTATAAAGGGAAAAGTAACAGATCTGGAATGAGTAAAAGAGGGAATGAGAACCAACGTAAGTTTTTTAAGATGATTTGGAAAATTAAATGATACGGTCGTTTCATGAATGACTTTGAATCGGGTAGACATAAGGAAGACACAAGGAAAAGAAAGAATAAAATGGAATAACTTACTCCCCCACAAAAAAAGAAAAAGAAAGATGCTTAAGAAATGGTCTTATAAAATATTCATTAGATATTTTTTTTATTTCTCTCTATTCTGTCTTCCTTTCCTGTCTCCTATTCTTCTTGATGATATTTCTCATAGTTTCTTGTTACATTTCTCATATAGTACCTGTTTCTTCACAACGTTTACAAGCAAAATGTACTTGTAATGGAAAGTAAACGAAAATAAGAGTTTTATGTTTTGTAAAAATAAAGAAAATGTTTCTATTTTTAAAGAAATTAAAAATGTTTGTAAATTTAATCAGTACAAAAACCCTTCGGGGTAAAGAGAAGAGTGACGCAAGAATTCTACTCACAAAAGAATTGATATCCATTTTGCAAGTGATGTTCTTTGTATCGCTATGGCGGAAGTGTTTCCTTTCTAATAAAATTAAGGAATTTAGTATCCTCCCTTCCGCTATGGTGACACAAAAAATCACTTGCAATATAGATATCACTTCTTTTGTGAGTATAATTCTTGCGTCACTCTTCCGTTTACTCCGAAGGAGTTTTTATACTCATATCACTTATTTTGTAAGGTTGCCTATTAAAACGTGCATAGTCTAACGGTAACTTCCATCAAAATTAAGCATTTTTACCCCAACTTGTTGGACTCGCAATTGACCCGCAAAACCCTTTGGGGCTAAAACAAAACGACTTACAGAATGACATACAAACGTTTCGATCTTTTGTGAAAATTCTGTGATTCGGCTAAAACAAAACCCTTTCACTAATTTTGACGTGTGATAATCGTAGATTAAGATTCCACAATTTTCGACCTCCTATTTGTTCTGGGGTCACTGCTATCATCAGAAATGTGAAGTTTTGATTTATTTTTCCTCACCGCCCTAGGGGGCTCAGAGATGTCCTACCGACCCATTTTTATTTCTGTGTTTAGTATGGCAAAGAGCTTTCAAATGCAAGTTCAAGCATCAACATCGGGTTTATAGTTTGCTAGATCCGAAACTAACTGTATACATTGTACTGCCGCTAACAGACTAATTTGTCAGCGTCACTCGAAGAACTATCGTTCTTCATGATACGTCAGCTGCAACTTTAGAATATTGATTTTAATAACATAAACATTGATTTTAGGATAAAAGTAAAGAGTATCTTAGAGGTTGCAAAATGTTATTGGTATCCGAACTGACAGTGAGTTGAGGAGCTCAGAACCAAAATAATACAAATGAAATGCATTGAAACGATTTAAACAAGGTCAAAGTTCATCGCTTATATTCAATTTGCCAGAAAATATTATTATTTTGTATCACATACATGACTTGCTCAATACGTTTTGCCTCCTAGGTCAGAACATTTTTATTATATGAGAAAAGTTTATAATTTTACATTTAAATGAAAAGGTTTGAATGTCCTCTTTTAAAGGGTAATATTACTTTGGGATCTAGTCCAACCTGCGTCGGTAAACGATCCCCGTCGATACAGTAGTTTCTGCAGTCCGCGAGAGAAAAATAAGTTAAGTTACTGACGACATGTGTGCCATATATGTGGAAACCTGTTAGCACTGTAAGTAGATGGGTAAGCACTGTACACACGAACATTCCCAGCTACTTCCATCTTGCAGGAAGACAGTGTTAATCTCCACTCAAGAGGTGGTGGAATGTGTTGATGAACTGATTTGTTGGAATTGATACATTGAACAAAAGATTTCACAGACATTCTAGGCATATAACTTGGAAAAGTTAATCACATCATAAGAGAGGAATTTGGGTTCAAAAGGTGTGTTCCAGGTGGATTGTTCTTCTGCTGTCAGCTGACAAAGGAAATTAAACAAGCCCACGTGTAAATGTGTCAACAAAATTTCATTCTATACTAAATGGTGGGGGAATTCTTTGTGCGTCGTCTTCTGACTTCTGACTCTTTCCAAGATCTAGGAACACCCGGTGTTAACTTTGTAACCGTTCGTTCTATGTAATAAATGATACTAGCAGCTCAGAAAGAAACCAATACTAGCTTTTAGTATGTACCATCTAACATTTTCTGTACGTGCCCTTCCATTTATGCGATAAACGTAAAAAAAAGCGTATTTTGGTCTCTACTTTTAAAAAATGGCGGCTATTTCTCCTGCTCTGTATCACTCTCATGCTCCCATTTTGATATGTTATTCAGCCTATCTTTCTGCATAGAATAGAGAAGAAAATATTTTTTTTCTAGTTTTTCTTACCCTAATTCTTATTTTTCCTGGACTATAAAGCGAGAGTTAGAATGTATTTACTTTTTTAATGCAAGGTTTGGAATAAACCATTTTAAGTGTTCGTTTTTCTATCATTGTGATTCGTGTTAAACTTGTTTTAGGGATAAAAAAAATTAATACATAAAATTAGAATATTGTGTATTCTTATTGTTTTGTAAATGAAATATGTATACTGTTCAGCGTTAAATAGTCAAGAAGCTCTTGATAAAAAAAAGTTACTACGTATCTTTCAAATTACATATTACATGAAGTCATTTTGCTTTGGAAAATTTAAATATGGGATCCAATATCTTCTCCATCATTAGTATCGTGATTATAGCCAACATGATTCTCTTCTTCTAGTGCTCCTTCACTCCACTTATAGCCATCAATCAAAATTTTCAGATTACGCAATACTAAATCTTCAAGTCCTTATTTTCGCGCTTGCTTTGCAAAAAATCTTTCTTAACAAGATTTCAACATGCTTAAGCGTAACAATTTTCAAGGCAACTCTAAAGGAATTTGATTAACTTAGTTAGATAATGTTATTGAATTTCAAGATGGAGTTCAGTGCCTCCGTATCATCTGTGTCAAACAATTCACCCAGAAGCTTATTTTTTCTATCTTTTCATGAGAATATGCCTCTTTGCCTTTGATACCTCAAAATGTCAGTAGCTTGAAGGTTTGGGATTTCCAGTCTGCATCGATCACATTTTCCCTTGCATTGTTCAATTTATAAACTATTTACTTTATAAGTTACGACTGTCACAATGATGATGATGATAGGATTTTCCTGAAAGTAGATCTCGGCGAAAGGTGAACTGGTGGTGGTTTGTCATTGTCTCTTCTTAGGTGAATATGGCATCCTAAGGACAGGACGTACAGCTTAATGGGTCTGTCCACCGTTTGAGTCCCTTCCGAGTGCCAAACCCGGATCCTCAGCGAGCATTACCAAACACCCACATGGAACACCTTGATTGTTACCGTCCATAAAATTAATTTTATCTTATCTATATGGAACACCTTAACCAATACACATTAAACTTCCTTTGTGTTTACAAACGTTCATAAAACTAATATTCAATTTGAATAGCTCTGGAATGTAAAGACCTGCTTCTTTAATCTCGCAGCTATAAAAACAACCGATGTTTGATGTGGGAAAACTATCTTTGATTCAACTACCTTCTCCAGTGTTTCATAGTCATTTTTCGTGCCCACATACGCGGAGACATTTGATCTTAGTAACACATGCTATTAGTACGGAATAAAGTTAGATTTGGAACGGACACCACATTTCAATACTTTTTTGTAGGACGTTTCTACTGTCATATCCAGCCGATGTTATACTACAAAACGAGTGTAAACAATATTATTAGCTTCAATTGTTCATTTAATTTCGTATCTTTGTTGATAATATTGCTTTTGAAATGAAACTGCTTATATAATTAATCACAATTACTCATAAGCCTTTGTGTTACCTACCACAAATTTATTGCTGCAAGCGTATGTTTCAATATTGCTTTTGACAAATCTGCCTGCAATTTCAGATAGAAGAATAGAAAAACCATTCTGAATAGAAATACTTTAACAAAACGTGTCTCTCATTCTACATCTCCCTCTGGCATACTTAACTTTGTGTAGTAGCTTAGATACAATGGAAGCAAAAAGTAACCACACGCACACACACATATATAAGTCACACATTCAACTTCGCCCACACAGGGGAATGAATGTGGTATTTGTCTCATTAACTGCAATGGTTGGAAGCGCAACCACAAGCGTAACAAATCAATGACCGATTCAGCACAAAAGAAAAGTTAATAGTGTCTGAAGAAGGACGAAATGCATTGTTCGTGAAATCGATTCATCTTTCCATTGTCTGGCAAAACTACGTTTGGTTGTTTCGATGGAAACAGTAACATCTTCTTCCTGTATTTTTAGTTTTTTATTTTGCAGAAGAACGAATGCAAAATTACGAGTTGGAAACATATCTAAATGGTAATTTATAAATGTATACTTTATCCCTTAAATTAATTGTATCACTTAAATTCTGGAGAATCTTTTAAATGATGTGGTGTATCTTATATTATTTGAACTATATTTATGACTGTGGTGAAATACGAAATCAGATTGTTCGTAGATTGAAAAAGCTTACTTCTTGGCAATTTTCTGTCCAAAGGAAATATGGAGAAAAAAATTCCACCAAGTTAATATTTCGTAATTCGATTGAAAGTAATTAATTGCAATGCAATTAATTGAGAGCAATGCAAGTTATGAAAGTCATTTAGTACCTCTTAAAACTTCGTTAAATGGAGGTTTTAATATAAACTATCATGAAGTTAACAGAAGGAAAAAAGATATATGTAAGTACTGAGAAAACAACTACTTTTAGCATCCCTGACAGAACTTATTAGAATAAATTATGTAGCTTGGTCTGAGGATTATGATTTTCATGTAACGATGCGAAATTAGCATCTATACCGTATAGTCAGTGATAGTGCTACGTAACAGAATATTTTGAAACTCTCCCTTCGCATGTCAACTTTAGATAGAAACTGCAAATTTTATAGGTTTCCAAACCTGGATTGAAGCATTTATAGCACAAATAATGTAATCGGAGAATGTGCAATTCTACAAAATCAACTAACGACGAGAGGTTGCCTTCATACGAGCATTTCTTGTAAATAATACCCCAAAATATTGAATAGTAAATATAAACTATATAATATTACGCTGCACTGCTGCAATTAAGCGATTTCTTTTATGTTGAATACCCTTGAGATTCATTGCTTCAACAAATTATATTCTTATTTTAGAATTCTATGAAATTTTGCATAACGTGCTTGTATGGCACGAAATAATAAGGATGAAATCACAACTTTTGTTGGCTTCAGCTGAGAAATAAGGACTTAAAGTTTCATTTCGGCATACTGAAGTAAACTGCAATCTATTTTTACCAATAGGAGCAAAATCTCTATAGTATGGACCGATTTGTGACATTATTTATGAATCCCGACTTGACTTAATGAACGCTTTTAATTGTGTCAGTCAATTGGTTAACAAATAGGAAACTCCAGATTAATTAACTTCAAACCAAACTCTACAATGACACTACAACTTGTCATACAGGTAGTCCAAGTAACAGCCTGCTGGGTCGAGTAGTAAATATATATCTTAATTTGGTGAAGCAAATCTGTGATATTATCAATCTAAATCAAATATTTAAGTCAATTGTGTAAGTGATGGACATTTCAAGAATTTTGTCAGCAATTTATCAAAAGAGATTGACCGTTAATGACAAGTGATTGATAGGAGAACTGACTGACAGAAGTCATTGCTGAAGGACGATAATTGGTCAACAAAAATGCTAACCAATAACTACAATATATTGACATGAAAATTCTTCCACTTTAAGCTGAAAAGACCGTGTTCTATTAATAAAACAAGGGATATCATTACCAAAGGGGTTGAAGTTCATGTTGTTTAAAATACCTACAGCTCAAATTCGATTCTTTTCTATCAGAGTGAAGAGAAATTCATTTATCTATTAGTCTGTCTACTTATTTCTCTTACATTACGGTGTATTCACAACATTTTACTTTAACAGAAAATATAATGTTTATTGTCAATCTTCAAAATGATAGACATGGCCGTCGTTGTAATAATTTACATGCCGAGTTTTCAAAGAAATCTGACTTACCTAAGGGTTGTTTCTCTGCTATAAACTCGGAGATCATGTACTGAATGTACACTGAAAAAACAAAAACTGCGGTAACCATATATGACAGTTGACACCTTTGACACCTAAGATTCCCCAAGTGCTGACAGCATTAAATGCCAAATTGGCATAGTGATCACCAGTTATACTTTTGGCTATGAAAATTGGATATGCATTTAAAAATATAATTCGGAGATCGAACGTGTGCCTCAGTTTCTTTTTTTAAGCTTGAAGATGCTCAAGCAGCTTTGGAGAAGCTTTTAAGGTAAACCAGCTTTCAGTGATTACGCTGAAGTCAGTGAAATGTATAGTACATAATGGAATCAGAAGATCAAGTCAGATGTATTTTACTTATGCTCTTGGAAATTCTAACATTAGAAGAGTTTAGTACAAGTTGAGGAATAATCTCATTTTACGGAATTGATCAGGAGATATAAAAATGAATTTGAAAAACGGAATATGGCGTGAAGAATTGGAAACGTTTCAAATGTTTGTACCTTCTTCCATATCAATTGAATTTATTCCAGTATTTTACACTAGACATAACTAATATATATTATGTATAGATGGAAGAATATTTTTTATTTCGGAATGTTAGTGTTACTTCTTCCTTGCACCAAACCTTTCAATTGTGAAATGACTGTGTACAAGTAATTGACTTTAAAATAAATTCAAAATACGTACAAACAGATCTCGCCGTCTCTTGTGATGAATTTAAATATTTCGTACGTCCCCGTAAATCAGTCAGGTTAAGATTGCATCACAAGTGCAACAGATATAGACAACGGATAAATATATGTAAGAATGTGTGGACTGTATCAAACCTACAAACTACTGGGAAAAATTCAACTTACTCTAATGAAAATAGAATAAAATTGCTTACTCAATAATAGTAAATAACCATACAGTGAATTCTGGCATCCAGATTGCTAACGCCTAGCAACTTGACCCTTTTTCAAACAATAGAAAAATCTTCAACTTTTCCGTTGCTGACCACAAAAACCGAATTGCAATAATTGGCTCGAAGCACATAAATCGAACCGCCGTAGCTCAGTGGCAAAACGTTGGCGTAGCATTCGGGAGGTCGTGGGTTCCTCCGACCACCCTGACATATTTTTCCAGGGGTTTTACTCAGTTCTACCAGTAAAATACCGGGATGGTACCTTCAACTTAGGCCCTGGCTGACACTTTCTAGCATCCTTGACCTTCTCTTACGCAGGCCTGAACCTTAGATACCTAAAAGCCATAAATTTAATTCAATTCTTAACGTATGTTTGACTCTGTAACCTGCAAACTCTGAGGGTTTCATCTCCCATCGACTTCAATGTTCTGGATCCAGGATGTTACAAAATGCATAATGTTAGATTTTAATAAAAGTATGGTATTGTAAAATTGATCACTATGCTCAACTTTGCATATTAATTACTTAACTGGGCCATGGAATTATTTAAAACACTTTTGCTCCTCAACGACCTCCAAAAGTTTAAGAAAGACCGATATAGATATATACTCAGCAGTCGTCCTATATAAAAACTACTAGTACTGGTCCGCAGTTCCCAAAAGGTTTGCGAAACACTTATCTAAGTTATTATAACGCACCAGCAGAAAAATGTTCTGATCATAATTCAAAAACGTAAGTTTACTAAAACATTTCTTATTTGAAAAAATATATTGAAACTTTAAATATTGAGTTTTGACTAATATATGTTTATTGTAATGTTCTAAAATGGTGACGACAAATGAACACCGAATTCAATTTGAAACTTTTATGGGATAACAATAACAACTAAACTACTGCAACTATGTCAATTAGTTACCAAGAAATTATCTAATATCTTCGATTTCGTACTGACGTCATGAGTTCACTGTCATCATATACATTGTAAACACCACACATCGGTCTCGTTCGATAATTGAATATGAGCGGAACTTAAAAGCAAAGAGAAAGGACTTTTATCACATCATTTTAGAGATGTTGTGAGACATAATGACGATTTCATACTTTTTTCATCTCCAACTTCAGGGTTTCTTTCCTCACTAATTAGCAACATTTAGAAATGTGCCATATTGGAATTATTCTGAAAATTATCTCCAATGATGACACATTATTTATGTATAACTCACACTTCCCTACCACGTTTCGTTTCTCATCTTTAGTGTTGACAGAATATTATTTCTAACTAGGTGAGGGAACTTGAAATTTTGAAGACCCTGTATGCCAATATAGTACTGGCACCTAACACGTTTTCTCTTAGCTATTGTGCCAAATAGAAATAAAAAATAATGTAGCAAAGGGATATAAGAGATATGCTCCATTTTGCACCAGTGAAAGACATCGAAAATAATACCGTACGTATTTCTACGAAAACTGCCTCCGATTTGAAGATACAAATAATGCTTAATGTAAGATTGTTCCCTTATGCAAAGCATGTGGCTGGTAACGTCAGCTGAAATATTATCTGAATCAATAAACATAAATAACAATGCTTGGGAAACACGTGCTTAGAATAGTTTGTAAGCTAAAATTGCCAACCAGATAGCCGTGCAGTTTAAGGCGTTAGGCCAAAGACTCGAAGGTTCCGCTTTTGAGTCCCAGCATGGGCATGAGTGTTTGGGATTTTAACTGGCTATAAAGGGTCGAATAATGACGGGCCTAAGTCAAAAAGTTATTAGACTTGCCCACATAAAAAAAAAAAAATACCAAAGTTTCTTTTTCTTACCAAAGTGAGCTAAAATTATCGTTAATTTATTAGTATTACTCAAAACATGGCACAATACTTATGAACAATTGCTTTCATAAATTACTTCAAGAAGTATGTTGAGATAAAGAATTTTGAAATTTAAATATAATCAACTCACATTAAAACAGCGAGTCACAAGATTTTTTTTTAAATATAATTTATGGGAATTCATACATCAAGCATGTGACTTTCAATAATATCGTGAGGCGCCTATAAATTTATGAATTAATTAAAAGTCTTTTAATTACAAATCAATTGTAAATAAGGTATTAAGAGAGTTTCAACGCATGATTGAAGTGTTCAAGAAGACAGCACTGAAATAACATTGCGCAGAGCGTTAGATCAATTCAACTGTTATATTGATTGCTTAAATCTAGAAATCCCTGAATCATGCATGGTGATGACGTGATAAGCACAACATCACTGATTCACATTCATTGTATACAAACTCTATAATTGTACAATTTACGATTTATTTGAAATTGAAAGAAATTATTTGTTTAATTATTCCATTAATTTATAGGTGCTTCGCGATTGTATTCAGTCACATGTAATATTTTTGTTTATTATTTTTCAGTTCGCTTATAAAATCGTTTCACTTAAAACTGTTTTATATATTTTACTTTTTTATTTTCTGGTGTTTGTGCTTTGGAACAATAGGTGCAGCCTGCAAGTAAAGACAAACACTTGAGTGCGGATTCAGCGGTTAGTTTTTGATAATGTTGTTGCGTCAACAGAAGTACGTACACGTGCAAAGTTTTAGAATCATTTGAGTAATGAAAGAGGATTAAAATTGAAGAGGAAGTCATTTTTGTGTACCACTAGGAGTGTAGATTAAATAGAAATGAGGTGTGAGTTTATACTTTGTAATGTTGACAGAACTACGTATGACTGCAAAGTTTCAAGTCGATTGAAGTAGTACAAGTGGATTGAAATTAAAGATAGTGAGGGGTGGGATTCCAAACACTTTGTATTGCCATCGGAACTACATTAACCTACTAAGTTTCAAGTCGATTGGAGTAGTGAAAGTAAGTAAAAATTGAGTTAGAAAATAGGGATTTTGAAGTAACAAATTGACAGCAATTTCAACTTAAATAAAATCGTTTAGAAAAGGGAATTTTCAAATACACATTGGAAATTGTTTTTTTATTGAATCTGCTTTAAATGTATTAATTTGAAAAGTACGTACACAATGTGCAAGCAGTTGCTTACGAAGACGTAACTTAGTTTATGGCCTTTAGGTATCTTCAGCTCAGGTCGGGAAAAGATCGGAAGAGTATGTCGTAAGGTTTCTGCCAGATCCTATTTTGCAGATACCTTCCCGACATTTTACTGATGTAACTGAGGGAAACCTGTAAGGATGAGCGTTAAGAGTTGTTCCCAGGATCTTCCAATTAGTATGCCAAAGCTCTACCAATACCAAGTGAGCTACGGCGTTTTTTCTTTGGGAATTGTAAATAATGTTTATCTGTACTGCCACGCATAACTCTTAAGAACTACTGTGAAACATTTCAGCATTCAATGAGAAGCAAAGCAGTACACATTTTTAGAGGCAAAGTAATGCTAGTGAAAACAGGGTGTAATTTAAAATGTTTTTACACTAAATCTATGGAGCAAAATAAGTTATATTTTGCACACAGGCACACCCAAGTTAAGGGGATGAATAAATATGAATGCAGGTTTCATAATGTCATTCAAACTTTGAGCTCAATTCTCCTTGAAGACAGTTTCGGTATAGTAGCATACCTTTGTATGTGATCCCATAAATTATGAGTTTTTATAATGAATGAACATTGGCTGATTGTTTAGCCTATAAAAGTAAATTTAATATTTTAATATCTATGCACTTCTCACTAAATAATTAAGCGCATATTTACGCCTATCAAACACATTTTCCATTATTCGGACGGATTAAGACATACTTCAACCAATCTGGGGATCACAATATACACATTTATGGCATATATGCCAATGTTTATGAAATTAATGGTTTATGTAAAGTGAAATGGTACATTTACTCTCTAAAAATGTTTGTGAAAAGTATCCACCATCTCCAAATGTAAGTTGAATTTTATGGTTTACGTGAAATCCATGAAAAGTGCTTCAATGTTCATTTGCTGTATGAGGTTGAGGAAAATTCAGGTTATGTGACCAAATAACTTACCCATTATCACCAAATAACATGCCACTATCACCAAATAACCTTTTTCTTGAATGTTGTTTTCATTGTTTTGCCAATTACGGTGTTTGTTATATCTTAGTAAAGCAATGGAAAACATTGCCTAGGAGAATGGTTTCAATATATAAATATAGTTTAAGGAAACAGTGTTATTTTGTTTAAGAGCTTTGCAATAGGTACAAGAAGTATGAGGACTTGCCTCATATATTTGTGGAGAATAATTTTCAGCGACTAAATAAATGAAATGTTTTTTTTAAGTGAACGCAATAAATATAATTAAAAATATTCAAGTTCTCTCAGTTTCAATATAGCGTTTCTAATCTCAAAAACAAATGAAAGATGAAATAGTAACAGAAAGCACATTATAAGAAAAATAAAAAAAATGCTACAGTTAAGTCGAGTTGGAGTATAGAAAACAGATAGAATTCTGTGCACTGAGGCACACTGAACGGATTTCGTTCAAGTGCAGACAGAGACTGTTGACACATACAAGAATCCTCACTCAAAGAGGATGAGAGAGTATGAGAGAAGTGAACTCGGGAATAAATAAAAGAAAGAAAGAAAATCTATTTTGGCTTCCAGGCATGCTCGTTTGAGCTTTCTTGGAAATAAGGGAGATGCCATGTTAGTAGGGATTATGATGGTTTCAAAGAAGAGAAGAGAAAAGTCTTTTTGATAACTGTGTAAGTCGTTTGTTCCTTTTCTTTTGCGCTCTGAAGTATTTCGTTCTCATGTTCTGTTCTTCGAATAATCTTCATGTAATACAACATCGACAATTTCTTAATTATTTATTTCTTAATTTCGAACAAACGAAACTTTTCAGTGAATGATGCGGACGTTAGGCAATGAGTTATATTTTCTTCTCCTTAGTTCATTTATGTATTTTGTAGATTATAAATACAACATTACATGTTTGAATAAAAATACTCACATTTCGTAATGTTCAAAGACTCAATAATAACTATTTGGAATTGGTATATCAAATTCATCCAAAGGTTATTTGATTGTCAGGAAATGTTATTCATTATTATCATACCCTTGATTCTTTCTGAAACTAAAAAGCAACGTTTTATGGAAATGAAGTGAGAAACTTTATTATATTTTATCAATTATTTAACAGTAAATATACAGTAGTTTCTGATGAAAAGAAATTTAACATTTTATAATTCTAAACTTAAATGAAACCTTCGAAGCAAGTGCCACAAATCCTGTCCTTAAGTTTCTTAAGAGCAGCATATTTTACGAAGTTATTGAAAATAATGGGTACAGAAAATCAATTTTTCTCCATGATTGTCAAATACGCATACAGGACTTATCTTTGTTGTGACTGTCCCCTTGTTTGTAGACATTGTCAATGTTAAAGCAGCAGTTAGTTACACTTGATGTGTTAATTTTTCGTTTGCGGGCTTTTATTTTACGAGACACTGGATTTAGTTGGGTATCTTTGTTTTATTACCAGAACTGTTCAGCAAAATCCCTTAAAGCAGATATTGATGTTTTCACAACTGGAACAGCTTCGATTTGATGACAACTGACAGTAAGTGGTGTCGACGATGACCTACTACTTATGTAAGTTCTGTGTTCCTCTTGTAGGTTATAAGATTATTTTTCACTTCAATGTTTATTCAGCCTAAATGAAACGCAAGACATGGGGCTTGGAAGGGATTGAGTTAAGAAGGGAGCGAATTAAGAGAAATCATTATCTAGAAATAGCAACCTTACCCTTTGTATACCTTAATCAAGCGTTTCTCAACCTTTTTCATCCTGCGACACACTTTTATCATGTCTTCCAGCTAGCGACCCACAAAAATAACTTACTTGTTTATAATAAGCGATTTCATTTTCACTTTGTATTATATGTATAATACTTAGCCATTTTCTATCCACTGCTGTATGAAGGCCTCCTCTTTCTCTCACCACATATCTCGGTCTGCTGCTCTCCTCATCAATGTAGCTCCCGAAAAACACTTGATTTCATCTACCCATCTTGAATTTGAACATCGTTTCGTTCATTTCACTTCTCTGGGAATCCAGTGTAGTACATTTTTTGTCCACCTTCCATCTGTTCGTCTAGCTATGCGACCGACCCATCTCCACTTCATCTTATTCGCGGTTTGATTATATCTTCCACGCTTGCATGTGCGCGAATCCATTCATTTGTCTTCCTGTCTCTCCTAGTTATTCCTAGCATGCATTTCTCCGTTGCTCTTTGTATAACTCTTAATCTTTGAATTGTTTGCTCATTCAATGTCCAAGTTTCAGAGCCGTAGATCATTACAGATAAGAAACATTCATTATAAACTTTAATTTCAGACATATTGGTAGTTTGCTTTTGAAAATAAAGCGTAGTCTTCCAAACGAGCTCCACGGCATTTTACAACTTCCATTTATCGCATCCGTCAACTTGGCATTCAATGTTTTGAGCTGGCCTAGGTAAACATACTCATCAACTATGTCTATTGTCTTTCCGTGAATCTTTATTTCCTTCTTTTAAGCATGTTGCTTGTACAGTACCTTTGTTTTACTTAAATTCATGTTATGTCCTATTTTAGAACTCTATACATTGAAAACTATTCAATAAAACAGCAAGCAAAATATACAATTTTGAAAAATAGTTTTAATATACAAAACCGCAGTAACATTTACATTTTTTTACTTTAGTTTACTATGGTTCGTGGTGTCCTCAAATCTTGGAACGTTAATTTAACTCATTTCCCGATGTCATACAACAATGCAATTTTCAACAGCATCCTAAGTAGGGTGAGAATACAATATTCCATTGTTACATTTAAAATATTTTAATATTTTTAAATACAGACTTCTTTATCCTAAAATAAATACTACCCTGCAATGAAATTGGGTTTCACAGGTTGCAAAACACTTTAGGATTTGAGTCACAAAACATAGCTTGAGAGAAATTATTCGAACGTCGAAATAACTGAAAACAATTAATAAAAATCTTTTTAAAACCATTCTTTTCTTAAATAATTCGTA
>JAGDQP010000728.1:104552-145947 GCA_022664845.1 Lepisma saccharinum
ACTTTAACTCATTTCCCGACGTCATACAATAATGAAATTTTGCACAGCAACGTAAGTTGGATGACAATAAAATATTCCATTTTTACTTTGATATAAATAAATAAAAATGAATAACAGCCATATTCAATGCACTACTGGATGAAGCCTCTCCCCGGAGGGAGGGGATTGGTCTACTGCTCCCACTGTAGTGTGTCTTTACATGAAAATAAGCATACCAAAACACCACAAAACTTTCTGCTATAATAAATTTGGCCATTAACAACAACAGAAATTATCCAATTAACTTTGTTGTTTTGTAACAAAGCTTCCATATATTCCTTGTAATAATAATAATAATTATATTATTGATTACCTGGTAGCATGGTAATCCCAACTGCTCCCTTCTGTCTCCTGGAAAACCTAAAGAAAACTTTCATTCACACCTTAACCTACAGAGTATTTTTAATACCTTTCCTAAATAAAATTCAAGAAAGTTTTAATTAAGTTGAATTTTATTTTCTATCTATTGAAAAGTTTTTTTTCTCCCTTTCTTTTCGGAAAAAGCATAAGAAATTAAATTCCATTTTAAGGTTTTGAAGGAAAATCATTAAACATAAATCATGATAAATAATAACATAATTTGCTAACATTTGCAAAGCATTGAAGAAGGAAGATTAGAATCAGTATTCACCCATCAACAACATGAAATGACTTATTTTCACTTTCTGATAGTAAATTCCTTTTATGAAAAAAAAAGGTTTACCTGTAATTTCCTCGTACAATGGACTCGTCCAGAAACATCATTTCTAATATTTCAATATCCACAACAAATTATTGTAAAAGGATACATTTTAACATGTAAAATGATACTCTTTTCCTTTCCTTGATATGCTACATTATTAGTAATTTTCAAAAAGATATTTCACAAAGTTGATTTCTCCTTTTCCCTTTCCAGGCTAGAAATAGTATCTTCCTTCTCTCACCTATTCTCACAATTTTCCTTATATAAGTGATTCACAATAAACTCTGCACTTCCTCATTAACAATTTCCATTAAACTAAACTTTAATAAAGCACTCGTACTCCTTAAAGACCACTGCAAAAATTGAACTCAAAATTCACAATTCTGTTGTAACTCGTAATTTCTTATTTATTGAAACTGTTAATATTTCTCACTGAGGAATACACTTATCAAGACTTAACTGGCACAGAGATCCCATCCTACCAAAACATTTTCACGAACTGAAGCATGTGGTTAGCAAAACCCATGCCCCCTTTCACTCTCAGTCTTGTTTTCGTAAAACCAATCTAAATTGTTCCTCTAAGCCAATAGGGAGTCATCCTACAATTTTACGAAGTCCAACCATAGACAGGTACAACCAGTAGCCATTTTCTTTCGAAAAATAAAATCTTGTAATATGTACTACACCTCGATGACCAGGATTTTTCCCCAAGGTTTTTGAGTTTTGAACTGTGATCGTCACTATCTTTTATTCATAGCAGCTCCCCAATTTAATTACAATGCTGGTTGGGCACCGTTACAGACCCACATGCCTTGGAAAAATCCTTGGCAGTGTCTAGGATTGACCCCGGGACCTCTCAATCCGTTTGTAATGTGTAATTTAAGTACAGAACTACTCTCATCCTATGCATGTGAGATATCTCATTTAGATTTAAACCGTACAAGAAAAGAACGGGGAAGGTGCATGAAAGGTGATTTCTCGTAAAACGCATTTTAAAGTTAAACTCTCTCATTTACTCCGATGTATTTCATATTCTTAAAACCGCTATAACTTAGTGATTTTTTAGCTTTTGGATTGAAACTTTCTAAGCGATTAGCTGTCGTTGTGTAACAGCTACTTGTGACGAATGCCAACTCATTTTATTTTTGAAAATGCATCTTTCCCCTTCTTTCCCTGTACGCTTTACTTGTGTTCTGCGTTTGTCTGCACAATATACGTAACTGTATCACTTAATGTTTATTCGCATGTTTGTTTTATTTCTTCGCTTTCAACTGTTGTATTACGGTAATTGTTTCGAGAACGAAATGGTCACGCCAGAAAGAGATTATTATTATTGCTATATTCTGGAAATGAGCCCAGGTAGGAATACGATAAATATTAGAGTCGTTTGTTTGCCTTTCTTTTTGCTCATATTTCTCATAGCCTCTTTCTATGTGCTTCTTGTGTGTCTACGCTGCTTCAGTCTTTCCCTTAGTTTTTCACCTTCCGATTAGTGTTTCCGATTCATAAATATATTCTGACTTATTGACTGACTGTGGTTATAATGTCTTAGTTTCGTGTGTTTAAAAATCCATTTTTATTGTAAACATTTGGGTTAGACGGTATGCGCTTTCCACTCTCTAGCACCTAGTTTTGTTGGCTTTTTTTGTGATCCCTTTTTCACGAATTGTTTCACCAAGGTATTTAAATTCTAGAACTCTTAGCTTTGTCGTATTTTGTTTCCATGTATTATCGTGCTTGTTCGTTCTAGGTGATATATTCTGCTTTTTCGAATGGTATATGGAGGCCTACTTTATCCACTGTTTATTTTAGGAGTTCGATCTTTTTGGGCTGTTGAAATGTCACGAATTAAGCTTACCAGGTGGTCTGCAAATGTCAAACTGTCTATCTATGATTTTCGTTTGACGAATGAAATTAGTTGATTAATTTTTGAGGATTAGTTTTCTTTTATTACTTTCCCTGGGGCATAGTTGAAAAGTAATGGGGACAGTTCGTCACATTGTCTGACTCCTGGTTTGATATTGATGGGCTCTGAGTTTTACCCATGTATTTAACTTTCGATTTTGTATCTTCCAGAGTTTGTTTTATGATTGATAGGGATATGAGGTCTAAGCTTTATTTGAAACACTATTTGAAACAGTAAGCCACGATATATCGAGTCGTAAGCTATTTTAAAGTCAACGAAGGTTCAGACTAAGTTATTGCCACAGATTCTTTATTGTATGAGGATTAACTTTAGGTTCAGGATTTGCTCTGGGTATGATCTACCTGGTCTTAATCCTGCTTGATACTCTCCAATTTGTGATTTTAGATGCTGTTGTGCTCTGTTGAGAAGATATTGGTATAAGAATCGGTATGTGATTGGTACGATTTATATGCCACTGTAATTGTTTACATCGGTTTAGGCTTCCCTTTTTATGTAACGGGTGAATTAAAACATTTTTGAATTCCCTTGTATTTGTTCTATTTGTCAAATAACGTGAATGGTTTTAGTGATTTCTTCGATGATGTTTCGTCCTACTGCTTTTAGTGTCTCTGCCACGATTCCAACTTCACCAGGTGCTTTCTTGTTCTTGAAATGTTTAATTTGTCTGGCGATTTCGTCCTCATTTGTGGTAGTCAATTTGGATTTGTTTCTTAAGAGCTCCTGGGGTGGGAACGTTTATGCCGGTTCGGGCAATTAAAGGAGTATTTCAAAATATAATATTTGGCGAGCTCCCTCCAATTCCCTGGATAGTTTAGTGAAATGTTTCCACCATCTGTTTTCAAACATAGATTTTGCAGTTCATATCCTGTTAGTTTGGTTTTCAAGGTTTTGTAGAAATTTAGTGTGCTGTTTTTATAAAAGTCATTCTCGATTTCGAGTAATTGGTCATTATCGTGCATCGTTGTTTTTGCTGTTTCCTTCATGACTGCCAAGAATCTCCTATTGATGTTTTCTGTCCTCTTACTGTTTCATTTGATATGTGCTTGGTGTTGTGATTTGTTTACTTGTTCCCTTGGTTCACCACGGATATTTTCTGTTTTTATATAGGATGTTTTATTGTTGTCTCGACGATCTTATTTTATAGATGTTGCTAATATTTTGCTTCTTACATTGTGCAATTCCTCTGTGATCGACGGTTAAATTTTCCTAATGTAAAATTTCGGAATTCATTTGTTTTTGGTGCACTTCCAGTATCTTAGTTTATTTTAATTCTTGTCAGACAGTGTTCGAACTATATGTTTGTACCTCTTCTGGCGTGGACGTTTATTATTTCTCTGTACTTTGGATAAGATATTGCTACATGATAGATTTAGAATTCGCCGGTGAATGAGTTTGGTTATCGCCAAGTCTTTTGTTTCAGTAATTTCTTTATAAAGTTTGTGCACATGATTTTGAGATAAAATATCCCTCAGAATTCTGTCTGTTTTGGTTTGTCTATTTGTGTGTTAGTTACATGCTAATTGTTCTCTTGAATTTCTTTGCTTTTCATTATTATTATTATTTAACATTATTATTATTATTTATTATGATTATTATTACATACTAAACTTTTATTCACCAAATATTAAGCATTGTATAACAATTTTATACTTTGTTTGTTTTTTTTTAAAAAAAAGGTTACTTACTATTTTAATATATACAGTGCTGAATTATTTCTTCAAAATTGCATAGTTTACGTTAGAAAATACTTTAATCTATTGTTACGAATTTCCAAGTTAAAATAGGATTAAAAATAACAAAATAATATTTAAAAAAAAAACATTTTAAAGATATACTTTTCTTAAACAATTCCTATTTAAAAGTAGAACAAAATTTCGTTTTTGCATGAATAAACAGAAAAGCTTGTGCGCCAATTCAAGAATTTATAAAGTGACTGTATATGAGAGAGCGCCAGATGCTTTTCTTTTTTGTCATACATGAACGAAATATTTTTTTACTTTATAGTACGAATTGTTTAAGAAACGTATGTCTTTAAAAAGTTGTTATTATTATTTTCGAGTTCTTTCTCTGTTCGGCTAATTTTTCAGAAGCTAATATTTTATTACCCAAATCCTAAAGTATTCTGCAACCTGTCTAACGTCACCTCGTTGCAGACTAGTATTTATTTTAGGATAAAAAAAATTAAAAATATATTAAAATATGCTCTCAAAATGTATAAGTAAGGTCAGTGTACCGATTATGGCCCAGGTGTCCAATATGGTCCATCCCGAAGATCTCTGCAGCTTTCCGTTGGTGTACTATATGTTGCTGTAAACTATATCCTTATGAATAGTGAAAGCATTATTGCACGACTCAATTGTTTGCGAGTGGCATGAGCGGCAGCAGATTTAGTTCAAGTGGCATATTGTGCAAGACAATATTTTACTGTTATTTTATCAAGGCAAATAATGTTTAGTTTCAATATATATTGTTTAAAACCTAATCAGTATAATGCATGGATAATGTAGTTATGTAAGCATACTTGAACATAAAATGTGTATAACGCAATGCATTGCATTGTGTAACTAGCAGGTGCCAGAAAAAGTAGAGAGGCCAATAGTACGCAATATGGCAGACCGTGACACGCAGGCATGATGAGCCATATTGGGCAAAATGCAGTCATTACTGTTTAAAATGAAAGAATTTGGTATTTGAAATGTTTGTACTAAACACTCATCATCATAAATAATGTTTAGTAATTAAAACGAAGATAATACCAGGTAATAAGGAAGCTTCAGTTTATATACAAAGAATAAGAAGATTAAAACCAAAACAAACAAGTCATCACGTTTAAAAAGGCCAGAATTTCAGCAGCTTGCTTATAGTAGTCCTGAAGAACCGGTACCGTACTGAGTTGTACCAAGTTTTGTGACTCCTGGTTTTGTTACATTTTATCAGGAAGACAGAAATGCAGACATGCGTCTTTGTGTGTTGTGTAGCAAATACGTTCATGAAGAGTGTGTTGGAATCACCGCTAAGGATCACGGACCATTTCCTTATGTGCCATGTGAGACGCGACTTTCTAAATTTCTTCCTTTGTGTTACACTTCTTGTTTATTGATATTTTTTTACTTCTTGTATATTCACTTGTTTTTCACCAATTTTGGCATTTTCTATTAATAGAATGTTCTTGGTTTTGCAATGTCATATAAATTATATATGCTTGTAATGTATATATCTTAGTATGTATCATATATGAGTAGTACAGAAAGATTACACATAACTTTTTCCATGCGCTCTTGTTATCCATATCGGGCCATATTGAGAACACCATGATCCCAATATGGCCCACTGACTCCCTTTAAGTTTTCGATTCATTATATTTTTATACGTCATTTCTAGGAAGCAGATTATTATTTTTATTTGTCCAAGCGGTCTCCCAACTTGATGGTTTAGTCGATTAGCACGAATAAATAGCTTTTGTTGGTGAAAAAAATCAACACAGTTAAGGAGGGCCACATTCGGTTCCCCTACCCTATATAGAAATATATGAAGGTACCAATAGAATATTCTATTGTCAACCGGCTTACGTTGCTGTTCAAAATTTCATTGTATAACGTCGGGAAATGAGTTAAACTAACGTTACAAGATTCGAGGACACAACGAACCATTGTGAACTAAAGAAAAGCATGTAAAAATTGCAACATACGAACATAAGAACAATAATGGAGTCAGAATGAAATAAGGTACAATATCTTTAATTATTTTGTAGCAAAGCAACATTATTCTGAAAAATATCGATGGTTTATTGAAATTAATTGACCGTCCTCACATTCCTTGAACAGATTGCATACTTTTATTCAACAAAAAAAGTAGGTTTTCAGCAATACATGTTTATGAAAGATGTGAAATAAAGTATTATTTTGTATACTGTAGTGTACTGAACGATAATGTTTTCTATATTCACTTTTGTTTTAAAGCAGAAAATATTTTGTTCACTTAATACTTAAAATTAGCTTATGATTGAATCATAAAATCTTACGTTTCACGTTTACGTAACAAAATAGCAAGAACTGTATTTCCACAGTTGCTTAAGTCCTTTTTCAGTAAGATAATGTGGATTTAAAAACAAGTGATGTTGAAGTATAAAAAATGATTCAAAAGTTAGATAATAGTTCAGCAAATGAAAACGCACTAACTGCTCGAAACACTGTACCAGCTGTATGTTTACTAAAGGTAATTGCAACCATTCAGAAGATCGATTGTTATTTTGTCTGGTGACATATGATCGTTACTCGGTGTGCCACTGCAGATAACTCACGGAATACGTGTTGGTCTGCTGATTACTAGCTAGTAATGCCCAACAAAATAGCCGTAATTCTATCACTTTCTTTCACACTCACACACACCTATGCATGCATATACATGCACATACTCTATCACTCACACACACATACACACACACACACACACAGAGTTGTATATATTTGTATTTTGTAATTGTGCTACGTACCCATGTAGGCCCATGTTTCTATATTTATATGTATGTATGTACGTAGCAAGACAAAGAAAGAAGAGTATGAGAAGTGTCTCAAACATGTGTATGAACTTTTTTTGGTCCTTTGTTCTTTCGCATCCTTTCTCAGTGAAGTGCATATAAACTATTCTCATGTTTAAACCTTCAAACGTCTCTTTCAGAAGAGAACAGGACCGGAATACGAAAAATACGATGCCTAAAATTCGCAGTTCATCATAGTTCCCTGACCGATTTTTCACTCACCAATCTTCCGATATCTGTTTTTTGCTTGTCAACACTGCACTGTCCACTTGCAAAGAGCGAAAAATTAAAAGGCAAACTGGTTGTTCTGCAGCGGAGACCCGCATCATTGTGAAAGCTCCCATAAGAGAAATGCAATTAACGCCGCATGCAGAGTGCGGAGCTCAACAAACTTTGAAAGACGTCTAAGGCAACTCTAATGTCTAACCAGTTTAGGCCCGTTAGACCCCTTTCGCAATTATCCGTAGCTATATGCTACGGTTTTGTATTGGGCGTAGTTTTAAGCCCCGTTACACAGTCATCCGAACGAGTGCGTGATACGTAATAACCATATTTCTTTCTGTTAAGAAAAATCATTTTTTATGGCGTTCACCCTATTTCTTCTTGTTTTTGTTGTCGAAGCGTTGCCAGACCTTCCGATTTTTAGAACATCATATCTTGAATGACTGTCTACAACTTCCTTTTTACTACCAATCCGAAGTCGGTGACTTTAACCACTGGCCCATGTAGTTTGATACTAATAGTCTTCAAAAATTTTCCAAATCGTATGTAGCGAATTTCGCCTAGAACTTTTGCAATACTTTAATCTTCATGCACCCGGTGTTTACTTTTAATTTATCCACTAGCAACACTGTACTGTATATTTTCCAAGAGAGGAAAATTTAAATGGAAACTGTCTGATACGGAACAACACTATGAGTGAGTGTGTAAGCTACCATAACAGATATGGAATTAGCTACCTTCCGTAGCTCTTAGTTCATACAGCGCGTGCGCCTACGGACGTAAACGGATGACTGTGAAAGCTCCCATAGGAGCAATGGAATTAGCTACACATCCATAAAAGGCCGTAGGATTTTTCTTGACAGAAAGATTATGCTTATTGCATATCACGCGTTGTTAGGAATGACAGTGTAATGGGGCTTAAAATTATAAACAATACGAATCCGTAGCCCGTAACCCATAACTACGGATGACTGCGAAAGGGGTCTTAGACTTGCTAGCATCAAATCGAAGGCTTCAAGAAATAAGGCAAGTAGTGGAGTTCGATATTCGTACCTGGATCTGTCAGCTAACTATAATAGATATTTTGCAGTCTACGCTCTTTACCAGCACTGTGCGGTGAAATTTTTAATTTGACATCAGTGGTAGCCACGTTGACATAATTTAGACACTAAAGTTACATTAGACTACGGATTAGATTACATTAGATATCCTTGAGTTGATTCATTGACATAAACTAATAAGTACAGCTGTGGAATTATTCAATAAATGGTGTTTATTTATAACAACATTCTTCACTGGAATATTAAATAACTTTTAACATACTCTTTATATACAATGAGTGTTCCTTGAAAGGCCTAAAAAACTATATTGGTAGAATTAAGTACAAGCGAGAAAAGAACACGGAATGTTGTAGGATGGCTCAAGCAGGTAGTTAAATTCACCAACCCAAGGGAATCTCTCAAAATTATATCAATTGTTAATCTAATTAGATCAAGTGTTAAAGCACTTGACTGAAATATTAGAGCTTATCTATTTGTTTGAAGTATCTTGTTTAAAAATGTTGTTTCATTTTATTTTTTTATTTCCTATATTGTTTAACTGTTGAAATGAGTATAAGTAACTCATATCCTTTATAAAACTGATAAGTTTGTAGAAACAAGTTGAAGTTTTTTGAAATAACCACGAGAAAATATATTTTAAACTCATCAAGGAAGATTAGTTTAAGAAAAGTTTACGATTTAAATGTGAGAAATGTTTATCAAATGCACGTAAAATTGCTTATTAATATATGCCAATAACATGAATTAAAAATGTAGCTATCCTCAATTTTAAAATGCACGAGAAATAACAATTAATTGAAAAATAAATAATAATTATAAACACATAAAATAGAATGATTAAATAATAACAGCAAAGGTTTGCTTTTACCATTGCTCGTTCGAAAGAGCTTTCACATGTTTGCCAAGAGCTCTGTTATTCTAAAATTGATTGACTCCCGTGGATTTGCGAACATTAATAATTGCTAGAAAAGCGAACGTATTAGAGAAGTGCTTACTCACTCACGTTTGTATTGGTTGCGTACTATACGCCAGAATATGGAAAATGGTCTTTAACTCTTTGAAGGCACATTTTCCATGTAAAAGTTTTATCTGGATCTAATTCCATAACACTTGAAAGTTTGTTGCGTGTAAATAACAGACACAATTTTGTTTCCGTAATATGTAATATAACCAATTATTAATTATCTTCATTGTATGAAACATTTGATTTTTCACTTATGTCAATTTAATTTATGTTTAGCTATTTTTTAGCTGTTTAGATATTGTGTCATAATCCTAGGTATTAAAAATCTCTAACTTTTGTGATTTATGGCGATAGTTCAAAATTTGACTTAGTTCCATTTTATATAGTATTCAATAAAAAAATAGCAATATTAATGGAATTATGTTAATATGAATATTGGAATTTTATTTTAAAAAAATATTATTTTAAATAACATTACAAATATGTGTGTAGATAGTATTATAATTATAAGAAATTAAAGTTATTTTTGCTTTATAACAAAATATAATGTTCCGCTTGAAACTTTCCATTGTCTTGAACTTATTTTACTCTTTTGGACAAGCTAGTACTTTATCATAAACTACTAAATCAGTTTGCGTGATATACATATTGATAGACTTTCTCCAAATCTTGCATCTTCTCATCGCTGATAGGCAATTTACAAGAATATGCTATTTTAATGAGAAAAATAAGGAATTTGCGCAGAACTTGGGGTTAATTCTTAGAATTTTTCTTCTTCAAAACCTTATAAATATATTTATGAAATGTTAGTGTTGGAATTTGTTAAAATTGTAATTGTTTGAAATTATTAAAAATTGTCACGAAACTGCAATGTGCCAATTGTGGTATTAAGAAAGTAGAATCCAAAAACGGCTGAAGTTAGGGTTCTTTTTTAAATCAGCATAAAAACCGTAAACGGAATATGATAAAACAATTACAAATAATGCAATTGAAATTGAAAATTGAATTGATATAATTAGCAATATTTATTGCATTAGCTTACGGAGTGAATTAATGAAAAAAACGTATGAGAACATGGATGTATGACCTGAATCCATAAAACAACGATTAAATATGTTTTTAATTTTATGAACACTCTTAAATTACCGAGTGGTTCATCAATCGAAAGAACAAATACAATTCACATTTCGTACAGCATAAGTCAACTACAGAATCAATATTCACAGAATAATTGGGTATACATCTTCTATATATCGACAACATCTCGACTTAATTCATACATCATGATCATACTCACTTAAGAGCACTCCTTGCTCCCACTCTCACCTTTTAACATTTTTCATAATATTTCAAAATCTCAAAGGGTATCAAAAATTTGAGAACATATAGCACTAGTATTTATAAATTACCATGAAATACAATGGGCAGCGATCTCGAGAACTTGTCCGTAGATGAGATAAGTGATACGTATTCAAAGATTATAACCTCATTATTTAATTGAAGTCTAATTACTCGTCTATGGAGAAGATCTCGAGATCGATGTCCATTGCACTTCATAGTAATTTGTAAATTCTAGTGCAATATGTTCTCAAGTTTTTTGATAATCCTCTTAGATTTTGATATATTTTGAAAAAAAATAGTAAAACTGTAGGGGCGGATGCAAGGAGAACGCTTAATCTGAAGACATAATTTGCTGTTAATCACGGACTGGGAGTGCGCATTATCCTCTGACGATGGATTCTAGTCTGCAATAAATGGTTGTTAGCGTGCCATTGTTGGTTGTGAAGACTTTGCTTCCCTACTTACAGAGAACAGGATCTCTACGGTGGTTATATTTCATCATTGCATTACGCCCGATCATTGTCTAAGTGAAAACTGTAACTTCGTTGTGGAGGATTACTGTTCATCCCTTTCCATATAAAATCTTTCTCTTTCTCCAGCAGTTGCTGTCGGATGATGTTCTACTGACTTAAAGTATAATTGATCTCTTGGTGTCACCTCGCTGTGGAGGACAGTCCGTTGTTCATTGTCGGTCATACTTCTAACGTCCTCTGTGCTAGTTTATTTAGTTGTGTATATTTTTCTATATATGCTCTACTTGATGAACTCCATGCTTTGCAAGTGGATATACGTGTTATGTGAATATAAACCATATCTAACGCTTCTTGGAAGTTCAAAGTTCTTATAAGAAAAAACTTTCCGAATGTGACTTTTCTAATTCTAAAAATTATGTTTACGAATGTAAGCTGGTAACTTTAAAAATATCACATTAAATTACTTGTGTCTAAACTATAGATATTAATTTTGTTTCACAGGAAACTGTTTTCTTATTTTCCTTGTTCTTATTTTTTGTTTTGTACCTTGTCCTTAGGTACTTTTGCTTCTTCTTTGTTTATTTCGTGAGTCTAAGTTCCGAGCAATCAGTTTTGATCCAGAATCGTGAGGATGATTGGGCAGCTACTTGAATAAAAATGTAGAGCGGACTAAATTAGCGAAAGTCAGCCAACACCTGTTTGAGAGCCAAGTCCACCAAACAGCGTCTACCGTGAGTACAGGGAGATCAAAATGCCTATCTGCCTGAACCACATCAGAAGCAGTAAGAGGACTTTTAACACAGTGGCAAATATGGATATTCAGGTACAACTTTTAATTTATTTTCTGAAATTTAGTAATTACCCCATACTATATGAACAGAAGACTCTTGAAACTTCTAGTGATAATTATTTTAAAATTGCTTGCATATTGACTTAACTGTGATCCCAGTTGAATTGCTCTTTGAAACGTTACGGATTTTAGCCTATTTCAAAACAAACACTAATAAATTTCATTAAAAATAAGACTATTCCTGTCAAATTTGGCAGAATTCAGCTGGAGACTAAAAGACTTTCCACTATATTTATTTTCTTTCATAAGAACATAATATGTATTCAAATTATAGGTTTGCCTGAAATTCAAAGACTACAATGAATATGTAAGGTATACATATTCATTGTGTCCTTAAACCTTTTACAAACTCTGTCACTCATGCATTTTATCAGCTATAAATATCAATTTTATAGTAACGTTCCAATAACCAGGACAATGTTATCACTCATCAGTCGCGAGTACTCGAGACATAACTTAATGTTAGTTGAGACTAGAGGCAATAGATTAGAGACAGCAATACACGGTATATTTCCGCCTTCTTCGCCAGCTGGGGACTGATTACTAACATGTTATACACAAGTTCGGAGTATGCTTTGCTGGGCGCTAATTTTCGCTGGACCGCGAACATATTATAGGATTCTCAACGATGCGACACTCCATCTGCTACGTGGCCATTCCACTCTTGAATATGTTTGGGTAACAGTCCCTAAGGTATATCAGTAATATATGAATGCAATGAAAAACTGGGCCCCAGCCGACTGATATGATGATAATAGAATGAAATAGAATTTGATTGCAATCGAAAGAAGTTACAACATTTTCGCATAACGTGGAGTTTGTTTTACATTTATTTTCATTGTTTCTATGATACGAGGGACACTATTTATATTCTGAGCCTTGGCAACACTGATTGTATTTAGGCGCCATTTGACATTTCCATAGAAACGTCTGACATTCTTGACCATAACGTACTTCATATGTTTTGTCAATAGCTTTATTTGTGTTGTTTACGTTGAATTGAAGATTGCGTGACAACAGAAAAATGGAATTAACTCGTGAACATTTTCGTGCGATGATTTTTTACGATTTTCGTCTTGGATTATCCAGACAAGAGTGCATCGATCAACTGATTTCCACATTTGGCGATGAAGCTCCATCCTTTGCCACTGTGAAACGCTGGTATAAATATTTTAATCGTGGTCGCCATTCGC
Source organism: Lepisma saccharinum (assembly GCA_022664845.1). Taxonomy (NCBI): domain Eukaryota; kingdom Metazoa; phylum Arthropoda; class Insecta; order Zygentoma; family Lepismatidae; genus Lepisma; species Lepisma saccharinum. Next base: position 117,842 of record JAGDQP010000728.1, read on the forward strand.
TCACTGACAAAATTCGGAAAGGTCGTCCAAAATCAGTTGTTATTCAAGAAAACATTGATGCTGTGCAAAACCTAATACTGCAAGATCGTCATGTGACATACTGTGAGATTGAGGCAACCCTTGGCATTAGTTCCACCAGCATATATCTCGATATAAAATATTGCATGATCATTTAGCTGTGAGAAAGGTTTGTTCTCGTTGGATCGCACATAATTTGACAAAAGCTCAAAAAGAAGCTCGGGTCGATTGGTGCACACAAATGCTCAATAAATACAATGGCGGTGCTTCAAAAGACGTATATAAGATTGTAACAGGTGACGAATCATGGATATATGCATATGAGCCAGAACGTAAACAGCAGTCGACTGTATGGGTGTTCCAAGATGAACCAAATCCAACAAAAGTTGTTCGCGCTCGAAGCACATCGAAACAAATGTGCATGTGCTCGAAGCACATCGAAACGCCTGTTTTTTGGGGGGAAAACTGGTCATGTGGCAACTGTGCCTTTAGAGGAACGTAGAATGGTGAACTCTGAATGGTACACAACAATTTGTTTGCCGGAGGTCTTCGGTCAAATGCGGAAAACAAACAAGCGCCGTCGGAACATTCTTCATCAAGACAATGGGAGCTGTCACACATCTCGTCTAACAACCGACTATTTGAAGACTCAAAAAATCGAATTGCTGGGTCATCCGCCGTACAGTCCTGATTTGGCACCCAATGACTTCTTCTTGTTCCCGAATGTCAAGAATAAATTGCGTGGACAACGATTTTCGTCGGCGGAAGAAGCCGTTGATGCGTTCAAAAACCATATTATGGAGATGTCTCAAGAAGATTGGAAAAAATGCTTTGACAAATGGTTCGAACGAATGCAAAAGTGTATTGATCATAAAGGAGAGTATTTCGAAAACCAATAAATCAATTTTCAATGACACATTACGGTTTTTTCATTGGTAGGCTCAAAATATAAATAGTGGCCCTCGTACTCTCTCCCATTAATTCGAAAGTCACTAACGTAGTGAATTGTAAAATAAAATAATTTCACCTGTTTTTTAAGGGAGCAATTTAGTATTTACAGATTTAGAAAACAGGAATTGACAAAATGAAATTGAACGCAACGATTACTTTTATCATGCATTTATTTACAAATAAAGCTATATACAACTTTCTTGTATTCTGTTTGAGGCAGTGATTTCAATTTTGTGCAATGGCATGGTTTCCATGGGGCAGTTCGCCGTTACCCCTTTGTGTGCCTTCGTATTTGGGATCTGTAATCAAAGAAAGGAAAAGAATTAAACAATACAAATATGTTGCAATATTCTGGCATACGTACATATGTATTACATTTTCTCTTTTCACAAATATTGTTTAAGACAATATGAAGATCATAGGAAAAGAACGTTCTGTGTCCATTTTCTTGATTTTCAGAAGAGCATTTTAAAAGTTCGGAATTAGCATTGTTTATACCTGCACATCAAATAAATATTTGCTTGTAGCAGATGGACTATGCATGATATCTTCATGCGTGATAGCTTGTTGAAAAGTCCCTTGAAAGAGCTAGTTGATGGCACACTTATCTCAATTTCTCCAAAAATGGATAAAGCATGTTCTTTTCTTGTGGTCTACATATCTGTTTATTTAAAGTACAAATATATTACGAAAGACACATTTAATGTATCGTTTCATAGAATGTTCGTCATCAATCGTATTTTCTTTTCAATATAGAGAAAACGCAAGGATACAAGCATACGGCTACTGTCATTTCCGGTCTGCCTTTTCAAGACTTTCTAAAATTGTGGAAATCTTTGATACATCTCTGAATATTTGATATATCTTATAACTCTACGTGAATCCAATTAGTTTCAATCTTTAGCAAACAGGTAGTAGATCAGATAATATTTTAAATAAGAGCAGCTCAGTAGAAGAGCGTTGGCTTAGCTTTCGAAAGCTCCTGAGAACGATCCGAATTGTTACAACAATCAACAATGCATACCAAATGCTGGGATTGATTACACAATGAATGCGACATGTAAAGTAATAATAACGGTTTTTTCTTAGGATTTTCCTCAGACACATCAGGGAAATGATAGGATAGCACCTAGAAACTAGGCCATGACCGACTACTTTTGAACATCCTCTGCCCCATCCTATGCCGTCCTGAGCCTGTGATGCCTTAAGACCACAAATAGAATTTCAGATCCACCAATATTACTTCGTACTTGGCTTTCGTAACCCTCATCTTTTTCCCCTGTACTATTCACTTATACGTCTTACTTTACATACTGCAATTCCTTGTGTACTGAATCCCAACACTTCATCTGTTCAGTGGTATGGATTGTTGAATGTTGTATTAGTCAAATTAGATCTTATAACCAAGGAACTGACGATTCTTTCACTTTAAAATATGATAGAGCTATTTTGTAAATGCTTCAAGGTATGGATTGTATATTTGACTTCCAACTTCTTTCACTCTGCTTTTTCACTTCCGGAACTGCGAAATAAAAATTAAGCCAAGCCATCTGGTTTCATCGGAAATATTTGAGATTTAGATTGAATCTACTAATTTCCATGCGATTTCAAAAATTAAAATGTGCTCTTTCCACTCATTTTCTTCCAAGCTATGTAGCAAATTAGGTCGATAGCCCATCGTGTACATGTGAGTAGTTTATTGGTTATTTTATTTTTTAAACTTCTAGTTCAATACCTTTCAAAAATTGAAAATAGTTTTCTTACGAATGACACAGAGAGGAAGAAAATAGCATTGCTTTTATGTCACACGCTGTTTACAGCTAGCAAGGAAAACTAACTACTTAGATTTGCCATGGCCTGTTCAATGTCATTCTTTTGCAGAAGCTGCCGAGCGGCTGTGGCTCATTGGTACAGCGTTGGTTTAGAATTGAGGATGTAATGGGCTCAATCTCAGAGGTCGACCATCATTTTACCAGTTTGACCATCAGTTATACCAGGAAAATGCCAGGATGGTACCTTAAAATTAGGCCCTGGCAGACAGCATCGCACATTCTTTCTCCTCTCCTATCCCGGCCTGAGTCTTATATACCTACAAGTCTTAAATAAAACTCAAAATTCAAATTTGCAGAAGCTAAACTCACTTTTCCAGTTGCTATTGGTTTTCAAATTACGTATAAGTAGTGACGAACCTTCGGGATAAGGAAGGTAGATTCTGTATTCAGTGCCAATTATCAGTTGGACGCTTATCACCGTATATCATCTATACAATTATGAAGCATTCTGCAGTAATGCGAAAAAAGATATAACATTCAAAAACATTCTAAACGCTTCTAATTGCTCGAATTGGTGGCTTTTTTTGTCCCGCTGTACTCTAGAACCTAAAGTGGCAGCAGAGGACGGACTCGAGCTGGGAGGTTCTAGCGGATAGACACTGCTGAAACTGTCTAGCTTCATATAGCTCGTATCAGACAATGTGGCTTCAGGGAGGAATTTTAAAGGCTGCCTCGCATCGTTTATGTAGCCACACGCTTTGCTACTGTACAGATGTCTCCTCATGCAACGTTGGTATGATTAAAACATTGCACTGGAGAAAGCCGACAAAAAATTATAGTATTTTAGTAAGATATTTATCGCTGTATGTATTTTCTCGAAGAAAAAATCTTTATGTTATGTACTTATTAACATTGTTCTCCATAAATCGTTTTAAAATAATAACACACTTTCTTGATCGACTTTGTTCTGCCAAAAATGTCAGATTCTTCAACGTGGCTTTTGGATTCGTACCTATCCTATCCTTTTTTTTTTTTTTTTTTTTTTTTTTTTTTTTTTTTTACATTTTTAAGAATATTTTTTTATCGTTTTTTACCTTCAACCGTACACTCCGATAATTCTACAGATTGGAAAGTTGAATGCCTTAATACATGTAACATATAGCAATATCATCAAATTAGTGCTAGTATATACAGTGTTAAAAACATCTGTTTGAATCCCTATTTTAGAGTATTTAATATCTGTGGTCTGTTTCTCGTGGATGAAAATAAGTTGCTAGTTTATTTCGAACATAATTAACATTACCATGAAGGATATGAAGGTATGAATTTGTTGTACTTACATTGATAACGTTAGTTCTTAAAGTGTTTATATCAAGTTTGGAATGGCCTTTGTTTAAACCAAGTAGCTGGCCATTCTTAGGAAGACTTTTCCACCTTTTTCCTGAGTAATACTAAGGTAATGGCGCGATGGTACCTATAAACTAACTACTGACCGACTTCATTCCCACATCCTCTTTTCTCCCTTATCGTGAACTGATCCGAAGACGCCTAAATATCATTAATACTATTTAATTCAAGACTCACTCACACTACACAAGTTCCATATCATAGACACCCAGAAGCTTGAATGCCTTGACGATCAAATGAACGTAATTTCTTTACATCTCGTTATCGTTCTAGAATGGGTGGCGTGCTTGTTATCTCAGATAATTAATAAAAAAATTGAAGGTGTCAGTACACTCATTATTATTCTTGGAGCTTTCTCTAAAGTAATAACTGTCGCTTTACTCTGCAACGGAGTCCAACATATCATTTTATTTCCTTCCTACAGTCAGAATTAATGATGTATCGAAGGAAGTCAAGTTAACTGAAGAAAGATTATAAATTCCTATGTAAGTAGTGGAGAACGTTGATGATTCGTGAAGAACGTGTAGCAACATTATGCATAAAAAGTCTCGATATTAATAATAGAAAATTACAATTGGTATTGCCTAAATTAACATCTAAAATTAATATTTATAAACTATATGCTACAGTTTGTTTAAAAAATGTATAAATTAGGTACACAATATATAAGAGTAACTCAACAAGAATCCAGCTTCTATCCAGCGGAAACGAAGTCTGCTATCTTCTAAATAATAATAATAATATATTAAATTTTAAATGTTAATTTAGGCAATACCAATTGTAATTTTCTATTATTAATATCGAGACTTTCTATGCATATTGAATATATTATGCACGAATCATCAACGTTCTTCACGAATCATCAACGTTCTCCACTACTAACATAGGAATTTATAATCTTTCTTCAGTTAACTTGACTTCCTTCGATACATCATTAATTCTGACTGTAGGAAGGAAAGAAAATGATATGTTGGACTCCGTTGCAGAGTAAAGCGACAGTTATTACTTTAGAGAAAGCTCCAAGAATAATAATGAGTGTACTGACACCTTCAATTTTTTTATTAATTATCTGAGATAACAAGCACGCCACCCATTCTAGAACGAGAACGAGATGTAAAGAAATTACGTTCATTTGATCGTCAAGGCATTCAAGCTTCTGGGTGTCTATGATATGGAACTTGTGTAGTGTGAGTGAGTCTTGAATTAAATAGTATTAAAGACATTTAGGCGTCTTCGGATCAGTTCACGATAAGGGAGAAAAGAGGATGTGGGAATGAAGTCGGTCAGTAATTAGTTTATAGGTACCATCGCGCCATTACCTTAGTATTACTCAGGAAAAAGGTGGGAAAATCTTCCTAAGAATGGACAGCTACTTGGTTTAAACAAAGACCATTCCAAACTTGATATAAACACTTTAAGAACTAACGTTATCAATGTAAGTACAACAAATTCATACCTTCATATCCTTCATGGTAATGTTAATTATGTTCGAAATAAACTAGCAACTTATTTTCATCCACGAGAAACAGACCACAGATATTAAATACTCTCAAACAGGGATTCAAACAGAAGTTCTTAACACTGTAGTCATAATATACTAGCACTAATTTGATGATATTTTGCTATGTATTAAGGCATGTTAAATGTATTAAGGCATTCAACTTTCCAATCTGTAGAATTATCGGAATGTACGGTTGAAGGGAAAAAATCGATAAGCAATGGACAAATTCAACTTATTGACATGGTTTAGAAAGGTAATTCGTACACTTGTAAGACAGAAAGGAAACTAAGATAAATACGAATCCAAAAGTCACGTTGAAGAATCTGACATTTTTGGCAGAACACAGTCGATCAAGAAAGTGTGATATTAATTTAAACCGATTTATGGAGAACAATGTTAATAAGTACATATCACGCCGAAGTTTCTCTATTACTCATTAGAAGAGCCCGAATGTTAAGCAAAACATAAGAGATTTTACATAAAGGAATTTTCAAGTTCTAAAACTGCTTAGAGCTAATTTTATTTGGTGTAATTTTCCTTTTGTGTTTCTCATCCTTTTGTAATTCTAGCGTGTTGTTTTGTCACTTTTGTTTTTAGTCTTTTAATTCATATTTTCCAAACAATTCTCAAAGTTTTACTGTATACTCTTAGGGACTTAATAGCTAACAGCCTGCCTAGTCTGAAAATTTTAGCGAATGTTTGTTTGTCAATTCTCAATAGTGCCTGCACATTCAGACCCTTCTTATCACTGAAATGAAACATTAAAAAAAAAAAAAAAAAAAACTTTGGAAAGGAACTCAGGAAAACATAAGAACTTGTTTTTTCATTATCCTCAATACTAAGAACTCCTCAATACCAAGTACATCTTAATGAAGTTTTATTTTTAAAAATAATAATTTTGTTGATCTGTTATGCTGAAAGAAATACAAATTATTGTACTAACACAATATTTCAAAATAATAGACTGCAATGAGGTAGTGATAAAGTCAAATATAAGAATTTCATATCACATTCATTATAATAAACTTAGTGCCTTACATCAAATGTAACAACGTGTGGTACAAAAATGTAATTTTGGACAAGGGAAAATAGCACCAAATAAAAAAAACAAGAAGGTTGTACTAAGCTTAATGCAATTAACAATTGGTAATGTATTTTAGAATAAGAAACATGCAAATGTATTAAAATTGTGTTTAATTTTATGACAACGATGCATTTAAATTACACAATACAATATTTCTCTTTAAATATATGTAAAAACAACAATCATACCACCACCAATATTCAACAAGCTATATCTTTACTTGAAAATGTAAGATTAGAGAAGTAGAGAAAGAAGGAAGGAGAAAGAAATAGAGGGAGAGAAAGAGAAATGAACATTCCATTTAAAAGGACAATGTTGCCAAACACCGAAGAATATTCAGCATGCTTGAAAGACACACAGGAGAACTGCGATAGTCGTTTTAGTTTCCAAGCAAAAAATCCTTTCCAACAAAAACATTAAGTTTAGACGGCAGTGTACTTTCAATAGTATAGAAAAGATATATTCTATACAATTTATGATTATTCTAGTTCAAAAAAATGATTAAAATATTCACAAACTATTTGTTAGACGATCTTAATAATTACTTTTCTTAATGTTCAAGTTTCAATAATACTTTAACTACGAATGCATTGCACGATCTTTGTACTTGTCAATACGAAGACTGGCTAATATTCTGGATAAGATTTCCCAAATAGCGAAATTTTTTATACATTTTTAAACCTAGTGAAATACTATCATATTTTCATATTTAATGAATCTGTTATTCTGTACAACATAATATATTTTTGCATTAAGTTATTTAACTGTGAAAGTCTTGTCTAACTGATGACTGGACGATATTCAAAGTAAAGTGGTAGCCTTGAATTCTAGAGAAAAAGTTCATGTTCCTCTAACTTTGAAATAATATCGTGTTTAAAAGTTATACATGAAGTTATAATACAAAAACTTCGTCAAGATATTTATTTTTCGTTAAGAAGTAAATTCATAGTTATAAAGCAATAGAGTTCAGTGTGCGAATTAACGGGGTAATGAGGGGGAAATCCTCCTCCCTGTAAGTCTGCATGTACATAGATGTAAAATATATAATTAGGAACAGTACAATTTCGTTAATAATGGTGTTTAAATTTCGTGATTGAAAATATTAAGAAGTTGTGAGTACAAGATAATATTTCGCGAGTAGAAGAGTAAATTTCTTCAGTAGCTAAAAATAAATAATTGTTTTCAACGACGTTTTAAAATTTTAGACGTAAACCTTGCGCTAATTCATCCCGCTAAACACCTAGATAAAAGTCCATTTCTCTTGTAATAACAGCCATCTGTAAAAACTGTCAATTGCATATTTATTTATTCAACTGTTTCACATACTGCTTCAAATTTTCCAAAAAAAAAAACAACAAGTTTAATAAGCATATGTACAACTACGAAGGAATTTATTTCTTAAGCATTCGACTAAATTTTCCTACGCATAGGGCCTATGATGAAAATAGCTTCAAATTTGTCATGGTGAGATTTGTTCGATTGTAGTTCAGCACACAGAAAATCTTTCTGAAAAATAAACTCCCACAGTCTGCATTTGAAACTTTGCTTTCTTTTTTCCAATAGTGAGATTTCCCGTGGCATGGTATTTCACGTGTTTTCTTAAATCCTTTAACCGCGAATACCGCCAAACGCACGCAATGAATGGCCTTGTGACATAATAGTTCTTACTTTCCCGCTAGATGGCTAACAGTATTCGCGAATTTGCTGCCATCAATGAAGGATAAAGTATATTCTAACATTCTCTGAGCTACGCGAATCGTATGATAGGTTTTAGAAGACAAATTATATGTTTTCCACTTATTTAGGCGTTATTTTCGTGAATAACTGAATAAAAATGCTATAATTTCTTGAGTAGAGCTCAGATTCGTGGAAGCAAGGTGTCCAAATTTCGCGAGTATTTCGTGAGGCGAAAAGAACATTTTCACAAAATGCTAACAACTATCTATCTACTCCATGCGGTTTCTTGAGTGTTTTATTTTTTCGCGAATTCGAGAGTCGCGAAATTCTACTGTCACTATGTATAATAGATTTATCTCATTATTTTCTTGTCAACGACATTTCACCCTCCTCTTCCTTAATTCGCACACTGATGGAGTTAAAATATTAGAAGTAGTTATATTTCGTAATTTATTTCAGCTGATTGTTCTGTGCGCATCATTGATTTAAAATGTGATGTAACTTACTAAAGTGAGAAAATAATGGAACTGAAATATTAAGTCGATCAATTTAATCGTCAGTTTATAAGAGGAAACAAGCACCAAATAAACTCATAGATTTCTGACAAAGTTGCATCTGATACACTTCAATTATTTCTTACAAACACGTTTTTTTTCTTTCTGATGAATCATTCTACATTTCTGTATCTGAATGAAAAACAAATAAGCCAATGTTGTCCTTAAAAGTTGGTGAACTACTGTTTAACACTTATTTCTTTGTTCAATTTGGTATCTAATACATTAACAAGTGTCAAGAAAAGAATATTTATTTTGTTCCTAGAAAACAATATTTGGAAGTACTTAATTGCCCTTTTATCTATCTTTAGACTATACTATTTTTAGAGTGGAAATTTATTAATCTACGTTAGTGATATATACTTCTCAACATGTGATATAACTGATATTACATGTTCATGTTAACTTAAGATTGACAAATAAGTTATTTGATAATGTATTATTATTCTTTGTATTCCTGATTTCTCTGAATGTATTTTTATTACAGAATAAATATTATTTAAAAACAATAAATGCCACTTATATTTTCTATGCTGAATGAAAGTACACAAATGCCTGATATTGTACAACTTACGCTGTTCGTTTCGTGTGTGTCTTTGGCAAGATGGCGCGGGTGGCGGTGGCGGGTTTGAGTTGCCGCCATGTTTAAATCTAGATCCTCGTCCTCGTCATCTTCCTCCAGTTTCTTTTTCCTTCTTCGCTGTGGGGGGGTCTTGTAAATCTTCATGAATCCTTTTAACGGCCTTCTCTCTGAAAATGCGGTTAGCATACAATTAAGCAAATGCAGAAGAGAACCGCCCGCCGCTGGGCGCTCACAGGGTTGATTTAAAGAAAGAAAGGAGAAAAGGGTTTCGTTGGTTTTAACGGAAGGGGAAGGAAGTTGGAGAGAAAAGAACTTTCTCAAGAAATAACTACTCTCTTCTGTAACCCACGTTTTTTCTTACATCCTCCCTCCCCCCCTCCGTGCTCGCACACATACACTCACAGAACGACACTCTTTACCTTTCCCCTTCTAAAACGAAGCCCTTGATTTGAAGTTAATAAGATTATCATTCAAAAAAGAATGAAAGATAGAAAAAAAAAATTAAGAAAAACTACTACTCAACCCTTTACAGTGGAGAATGATGTTACTTTCGTTTTTTTTTTTTTTCATGGGGAGTGTTCCTTGTTTTATTCCACCTTCCAAAAAAGAACTTTCTTGAGGAGGAATGCGTTTCGCAAAAAAAAAAAAAAAAAAAAAAAGAGAGAGAAAAAGAAAATAAAGGATGTAGGAAAATAAGGAGGTGGTGAATAAGTGTTTCATTTCATTTATGTAAAGAAAAAAAAAAGAAAATTGCGTTTTCTGCGTTAAGTGAACGGTTGCATGACGAATTTCACACTTTTTCCTCCCTAATAACTTCTCCTTCTCTGTCCCTTCTTTCTTCTCTGTATCGTCGTAGAACTAAAAATGTATGTATCCTGAAGAGTTCTCTTATTTCACTTAACGTGAAGAGGATCAGTTCAGAACACTTTTTTTAAGAGTATATGTCACTTTACATAAACATATTTTTGAATTAATATTTAATTTATTTTTCAAGCCAATATATATCGAAAAGTGAAAATGAGAAGAAACTTTCTAACTACATAATGAAAGGATTCAATGGAACAGAGATCCAACCCGATTTTCACAATAACAAAGAAAACGAAAGCAGAATTAATGACTCCTGAAATTCTTTTTAAAAATAATTGTTTGATCATTTTAGGCGATTCTTGAAAATGGCTGATCTTAGTGAAACAGTATACTTCCCGCTCGGTTTATCTCACTCCCCAGTGTGGATATAGGAAATTTAAAATTACTTTATTAATTGCACATTTTAAACCAAATCATATTTGGCTTAATTTATGACATATAATCCTTCAGTGATAAATAATAGACCAATGTCTTAACGAAGATACGATTTTTTAAAAAAAATTAAGATACATGTAACCTAGTGAGTATTCTGTTCTCCAATTCAAATCCAAAAACTGCTCAAGTTTGATTCGCTAGGTCAACGCGAGTGTTCTTTATTTTGCTATTCCTCTGCTCGGCTTCTCCATTCAATTTTAGGAATTCAAAACAAACTACATACTTATTTACCACTTCGGTTCTAGAGGCTTACTTTTGTTTCAAATGGCCACTAAAACGTTTGCGTATCTTCTACATAAGGGCAAGGATCATGCCAAAAATAATATATAATTTGTCATGGAAATTCGTCATTTTGAAATATTGCGACAACGCACTCATTTTTCTTAACAAAATATCTTTAGCAGCCGGCTTCAGATATTCAGAGCAGCCAGCTACCTCTATCCATCCACCAAATTATACTAAAATTTAAGATATAAAGTACATCCCCTAGGTTGCTATCATCCGACTGTAAAGGAGACGTTTGTTCCATAACTATTGGCAGGTTAAAGTAAAGTTTGAAATAAGTAAAACACTGAAATTTCTCCTCTAGCAAAATTTCATCTATACGGGACACCATTCTTACTTTCTGGAAAATTAGTTAATTCAAGATGGCGACCGCCCGTTTGACAAATTCAAAAATGATTAACTTCCCATCGTGCCCATTTTTTCTATATATAACTCAGTTCGATTTAAAAGAGTATTAAGTGTCCTTATTTGACTTAACTGCCAGGGATTCGCACTCTATTTTGTTTTAATCTTAACTTCGTAAGAACAAAAATTACTCTTTTAAAATGTCTGTGTTTCTTGTAAGCTACTAGGTTTCACAATGGATGCACGTGATACCTGATACCAAATAACATAAGCAGTAAGTTTTGAAATAGGTTAAAAGAACACTGTTCAATTGCCTTTCAAACGAATATTGCTGCATTTCTGTATTTATAAAATCCAAGACATGTAATCAAAATCCACCATGCCGAAAAACTTCTATAACTAAAAAAAAAAGACTTTTATTAAAGAAACAAAAGGTGCGGTCTTAGTTCCATATCAATCTCTTCGCATCCACTAAATATTATAAAATTCTGAAATATCAAGATGGTATTAATGATTTATACGAGTTCTTGTTATTCTCGCCATGTCAAAAGTGTCACAGCATTTCATCGTGTTAAACCAGCCTTGGCACTGCCAGATTTCACTTGAAATTAATATATAGTCACACGTGCACGCAGTGGAACTGACACTTTGTATTAGGGGAGAATCAATCAAGGAAGACCTGAAATTTGCGCGACACACCCTTGCACATTTATTCACGAGATTACGTTAAGGATGTTGTAAGGGATATTTGACAAAATTTCTGAGAAATGTTTACAGTTTAAATTTACATAAGTGAAAGGATTTCCAGGATACTGGTTTAGCTCTGCTCGGTCAAGCACAATCTTGAATAGATAATATAGTGAAATTTGACCTATAACTTCCTCCCATTCTGTGTTGATATTGTAGGTATTACATGAAACCATATTCAAGTTTTCCAACAAAAGAAACTACTAATGTGAATAAAATATTAATATTTATTTTAAACTACGTTCTGGACATTAGCAATAAAAATCTCATAACATAAAACTACTTTAAAAAATCAAACAAACATAGTATTAACAATCTTAAATAAACTAGTGTATTATTATTGTATGCTAATATAATTTTATCTGTTTTTAGTAAATCATATCCCAGGAGCAAATCTCAAACTAGACCGAAGAGAAGGGGAAGTTGCAAGAATTAAATCTAAAGAAAAATGATTTGGATTAAGCCATATCAGTAAAAAGGGGCAATAGTTATTATCCCATTCTCTTGTCACTTGATGCATACGCAGGGCAACGTAATGAAGTTAAGCAGACAGTTCTCACGCACTTTTCTCATTCGCCATAGAACTTCCCTCTACTTACGGGCTAGAAAAAGGAAATTGAGAAGAAAAGAGAAGGTGCAAAAGCAACTAAAGTGAGGATGGTATGAGAGAAGAGAGAAAACGGGGTTGAACTGAAGGTCGTTAAGGGTGTAGCGAGTGGTGTATATAAAATGGCTTCTAGAAAATTAACGGTGACATTTACTGTTATTTTTACGTCTTTCGCCCTCCCACGTACAGCTGAGGCATTTTTTTCCTTAACGCTTTAGTAGGTTGGGGTAGTCTTTGTGTGTTTATATGTATGTGTGTACGAATCTACGAATATTTATATGTATAAAACGTGTGTGTGTATGTTCATGTCTTCTTTCTCTTTTGGCGTGAGGTCTCCTATTTTGCACTTTAAAATAAAGCTAACAGATCTTCCACTTAAAGTATTATACCACAAACAAAAAATATAAGCAGTAAAATGAGGAACCCAGTCTGCACGAAGTTATTATATCCACGTAACGTCACGTACAAGTTTTGTAGGGACTTTTAGCAAAGTGTCAGGGAGTGTTTTAAGTATCCTCCCCCTTCATTCCAAAGGCATGCTAAGGTAGGTTATGATTAAGAACTGTCTACGCCTAGGTATGTGTATATATGGGGAGGAGGTTGTACGGGGGAAATGAGTGTAAAAAGGTGGGAGTTACAGTGTGGTTGGTTGCCTCTGTAAGTATTATATACACAAGAGCAAAAAACATTCCAGAAATGTCTGACGGGTAACTGGAACGTACTCTCAAGAGTTCCTTGTTTTCTATCTTGTATGTGTGTGTGCTATGGTAGCAGAAAAGCGTTGGAGCATGTGAGTATGTTAAAGGATGTGCGGATTTCAGGTCTTCGTGTGTGTGTGTGAGAGTGTGAAGGGGAAGTGTGCCGTTTAAGGGTAGGAAACGCGGACGGCAATGACCACAAAGAATGCACTGGTGCATGATCTTCTTTTACGCCTCTTTCCGCCTTTTTTTTTTACTTTTATCTTCTCTTTTTTTTTTTTCATTTTGCTCAGGGGGAAGGAGCAAAATCCTTTGTGTCCTCGTGTGTAACAGTTCATGGTGGGTTGATGTGGTGAGAAAAAGGCACGTTCCTCTACAATTCTGACGATTGTGGGTTGTTGCTTGTCTTACTTTTCTCGCCTCCCAGTCCGCTGCAGCCTCCCAGCGAGAGAGAGAGAGAGGGAAAAGAGTGAAGAGAAAGAGGGGTAAACGTATGAGATGAAAACCGGAAGAACAGAGGAAGAACCATGTTGAACAATTAAAGGGAACAAAAACTGAGCAAATAGTTGGCTTATTGCATAAATGGTGTCCGAAAAAATTCGCTGCTAGATTTTTAAACAAGATAAAATTTTGTTATCCCGAAAACGGTTTATTTAGTTGATTTACAGCAATGGACTGAAAAGGAAGTTAAACTTGTTAGAAATCCCAAGATATATATATAGGACAATTCCTAAGTGTCCGTTTCAAGGTAGGAGAGGCTACTGTTTCCCTAAAACCCTATTTGTTTTGCCCTTATTGATCGGTTTTCAGATTTGGAGGAAATGATGTTTCTCAGTGAGTATTTATCCGGATATAAGAATTGGAAAGGTAGTTTCTAGGTATTAGCTCAGGTATAACCCCGGCACTTGCCTGGTGGAACTGAGGAAAACTGAAATATCTTAAACAAGATGGTCGCTAGCACTACTCCAACATATTTGCTTCGTAGCATCGACACCACGTCCACGACTTTAACCACTGGACCACAAAGGAGGGAAGAGGCATGCAAATTTTTATGGACTTTAGTAGTGTGAAAACATCTTAATGCTTTCTGGAGGCTGCTATTGTTATCATTATGCAATTATTATTATTATTAACAGGTAATGACACTGTTCATTGCACTTCAATAAAGATTATAATTATGATTATAAGCTAAAATTACTTTCTGTTTTTAGGATTACACAATGAAAATCATTTCCAGGGCGTTGCTACTGATAACCTAAGAACTCTGCTAGGCAAAAAATTCTGAAATTTATTTGCTTAAATATCCTTAGGTTTCCTGAAAGGTTTCTGATTTCCGCCAGTGAGGTTACTGGAAATTTTCATCCACACAGTTGCCTAGTTTGCCTGTCTTTTTTCCAGGAAATCATCTGAAATTTTTCAACAGTAGATAAAATTTGATTGGCAACTATATTTTGTATCGTAACTGTCAGCTACAATTTGATGATAATATGAGCAAAAACTGTGAAACTGCCATCCAACATCTTACGTAAATTGTGTATTTTTTTTTCTTTTTACTTTTACAATGCAAAGGAAATAAAAACTCAGAAGTCCAAAGACGTAATATCAATAGTATAATAAGTCTACCTGATTTCAGGTCGGTATGCTGCCAATACTCATTATCTTATAGTATACTAACTTTCTAATACAACTTACCGTCACTCAAGGATATCTATTTAAGAAGGAGTACTTTTCATGTATTTTACTCTAATTCTGAAAATAATGGGGTAGAAAAAAAGTTTAAAAAATGCATATAAAAATTTCCAATTTCTGCACCTGATTACTGATTTGTTATGAGAAACATTATCTCTTTCTAGTCGTGCTAAAAGTTTAATACACTTGGTCATCCTTCACTAAAGATAGATCAACAAGTGCTTGAAATAGCAGGATAAACTGTATCTTTGAAACTGGCTGGAAGCTCGGAAAATTATTAATCCATCAGTTGTGCAAGCGCTAATCAACACACAATACTTACCATGTTTGTTTGGAATAACATCAGGATCAGTTTCGTCACTCAAATGATCCACAGCTGTTGTAGCGTTGAGCGGTATAATTGGCGGATTCTCGTCGACAGGTTCCTGCTTTGGTATACTTCGCCCTCTTCTGTGTCGCCTATACAAGGCTACTACCACAACAAATACAATGATTAGCAAGGCCACAGCCGTAGCTATTAATCCAGTCAACACAGGATTCATTGGCATCTGGGAGGAAGGTCCTAAGAGAAGAAAGAAGAAATGAGGAGGAACATATTAGCAACACCTATAAAGTATAGTACATAGGGAAAGATCAATTCGACAATAGGTTGTTTTACTGTTTCATATACTCAAAGCATTGGAATGGAGAGTGCGAAAAAGGTCAGCTAAAGATATCGAACACGCACGACTGTCTACATCATAATAAATAAGATGTGGTACTAATAATATATCGACCCTAAAGTATCATTCTGTTAATGTAAAACTTTCTTATTTCACTGTTGAAAGAATTTCACAAGTCAACAGGAAACAAAAGCACATGTAAGTAAAAGAAACACGTAGCATTGCTATGCATTGTCGTCTCATGAGAAATCTGCACGTTTTCAATTAATGATGTCATCTGTAATTGCAGGTAGTATATGGCGTAATATTGTCTATATAATCTTCTTTTTTGAGGTTATCTTCCCAAAACTGTATGTTTTCGCTAGTAAAAGTAAAAAAAAAATGATCTGAATATGAGCGCATGTTTAGTTATACTTTCAATGAACAGGAGAGTACAGTTACCCTGGATTATGATATTTGAGTAATAAGATCACTGAAAATGTTTGGGAATAACAAAGTCAGTGCGATCGTATCCATCGACAGTTCTAGTTTCTAGGGATATATAAGTATGTTTGTAAACAGCTGACGTGTTAACCAAAGCTTGAAATCATATCCTAGAAAACTTTCAGATCCTATAGTTAGGGCCTATGCACACTATATCCTTTTATCCGGTAAAATGTAGCCATTCTCTAACAGAACCGAATGAAAAAGAATATACAATTCGCTAAAAATGCAACATAGGTCTTTAGAAAAACAACGATTCAACCTAAATATCCGTTCATAAGAGATAAATTATGATGGAAAATTAAAATAATGACGGATAAACACAAGCATGTATAGCATTAAGTATCCAGAGTACACGGTGACCAAACATGAACCGATAGATAATTAGTTTTCATTATTACGCGTATATAAAGATCCCTCACTGCAATTAAATATAATGCAGTCGAAAATTACATCTAGAAGAAATTTTACAATGTGAAATGACTAAACATTTAAAATACAACCGACAGTTAAAGTAAGAAAGAACACAGGCAGCAAAACGTTAGTTGAAATTTAATGTTTCAATATTTTAGTATGGTTGTTTCAATATTCATAGAGATGTACCAAAGGCACATTGAAATGTGGTTGCAATTTCAGCCCACATGTCAAAAGCGAAATTCAAACTCTATTAGAAGACAAACATTTGGTTTCTCACATTTGATTACCAGGGGCATTTTATTTCCCTTTATGGAACAAATTGTTACGTTCTTCTGTCTTCGAAACTGTTAAGTCAATGAAACATCAGTTTTTTTTTAAAGTAGATAAATAATAAGAATAAAAATTAATTTGCTTTATTTATTATTTTCTAAAATTTTACATTCCACTTTACTTGGCCTCGTAACTCTGAACCCCTCCTTCAATTACCACCCGCGTTCACAATTTTTTTGTAGTCAAAACTTATACTTAATTCATTGTCCTTAATGATTATTCTCCTGACCAAGTTGACCGCTCGGTGTTGAAAGTCTTCCTTGTTATGGTCTGTGAATTCATGAAGGAGAGCTCCGAGCAGTTAGGGTACATTCAGGAAAAGCATCTGTTGAGAGATACTTGACCTCCACTCTCCTTTCCACTGGATTTTGTACGATTTCGCGCTCGCTCCCCATCCTGTTTCCGTTCCTTCTATTTCCCCTTTATGCCATCTCTCTCTCTCTCTCTCTTTAAGCAGTGACCCCAACCTTTACCTCAATCGTACTATTCCGTTTCTAATCCTTCAATTAAGAAATGATTTGAGGGTTCATGTTGCGTAAAAGAGGGCCCATATACATAGAGCGTAATGAAATCAATTCTCTCTCTACTTACGCAGAGGAGAGAGAGAGTTGGGTGGTTTGTGTAACGTAGAGTATGATATAAAATATATTTTATAGAAGTAATCGTAAATTAAATACGCAAGACAGCTTCGAGTTAGTTGTAGTGATCATCACATAAAAGCACGACGTTATGAAGTCTACGTGTGTTATTTCTTTCAACTACAACATACTTTATTTTGTTTCGAATTCAATATTAATAGAACACAGATTAAGCTACGACTAAGATTTTGGAACCCCACTAATCTTCTGCAACAAAAACGAATAAAGTTGTCAAAGGATATAGTATTACCACTGTCAAGATTGAAGTCGAACAGTACAGTCTACATTGAAAACCTTCGGACATATTTCACCTGTTGGTACAAGTAACATTTACGAATAAAAAAAGTTAGAGGTAATATTTTATGTATAACCGGAAGTGTATGTGATACGAAATTGAGATATATTGTGTACATGGACACACTACGATTCAATGTTTCTTTTTACAAAATATTACAATGGTGTGTCATATATATTTCAGGTTGTATATAAAAGATTACCTTGAACTTTGTTCCATATATTTCACTTCTATTGTTTTGCTTCTGAAGTCCACATATAAGTGTTTTTGCTTCTCTAAGAACTACATAACGTGACAAAGATAAGGAGCTTCTCCTGTACCGGGAAGGGCGTAAGCCATAGTGGTGTTACCACTCATAAATTCATTTTATCTTATCTTATCTAAGAACCACATGTTTGTAAGAAGATACAGTTCTAGCACATGTTCTTAGTTTCGAATTTATCGATATTACAAGATAATGTAAAACAAAACATAATCACAATTTGTAACTCGTAGTTATTTAATATACTTTAGAGCTACTTGTTCTTGAGGATTAATCTAAATGCATCATAGTGTTCCTTCCAAGATTTTTAGCATTACAGAAATATCACCTTTAACACGAAACATCTTAATCTACTTTTAAACCATATTAGCTCACCCCAAATAAATCAAGAAGGTTCAAACTTTTGGAGAGACTGTGGTCTTACCATCTTAATAAACCCTCAAAGCAGCAAGATGTTACATTTATGCTAATTATTTAAAATGAGATATTTTTACAATTGTTTATAAATGTATTTTCAGACTTCGTTTGTTGATATATTTTTTTCAGTTTCTTGATTTTCAGTGTTAAATATGAACAAAATAGATTTGTTTGAAAATAGGGTTTGAGAAAGGTATATGGGCCGAAACGGGACGAGCTGACCGGAGAATGGAGGAGATTGCATAATGAAGAACTTCACGGACTGTACGACTCACCCGATGTTCTAAAAATAATCAAATTGCGACGACTAAGAAAGGCAAGCCATGTATCTCGGATGGGAGAACAACGAAAACTATATTCCATCTTCGTTGAAAAGCTGGATAGAAAAAGACCGTTGGAAAGACCGAGACGACGTTGGGAGAACAATTAGAAGGGATCTTCGAGAAGAAGGTGTTTGTGATGAAAACTGGCTTGATCTTGCCCAGGATAGAATTCTATGGCGAACGTTTGTTACTGCGGCTAAAAACTTGTGAGTTCCGTAAGCCATAGAGTAAGTAAATAATATATAAAAGCAAGAACCACAAAACCTTAATCCAATCGCACTTAGGTAATCTTCAAAACAAGAGAAGCGACGAGTCATCTTTGTGCAACGTGTAAACCTCATTTATTACTACATTTACAGTCATTACATAACTACATTAAATAGCTTAATCCCGCGGTCTCGGTTCGCACTATTTTAAAGTGGCTGGCAAAATAAACTGAAACCGTTAAAGGGTGAGCAGTTTAGTAGGTACTTTTTCTATTGTGTCAAATAATATTCATGCCAACTTTAACGCGGATTCATCCAACTAAATAAGAGTCATTTCAAAAATTGAATTTTAAAATAGGTGTGCAATACTGATAATTGAGGTGTTTGGGATCGGGGACACTCACAGTATTTTTCTATTAGGCTATATCGAATAATGTTTATGAAATACTGTAATTATAAAATTGATTGGCCACAATGCTAACTGAAGCATCCAAAGTAGCTCCAGCACTTGTTCCAGTACGTACATACCAAGTTTGGTATGCACATATCCAACGGTATGGAATAAATAGCTAGCGTGCGCGAGAAAAATAGTATAAGTCAGAAAAAAAACAGTTTTTCAGGAGACGAGTTTGTTCTTCCCTGTCAGACATAACATACCACTTATTTTAAAAGTACAGAGAAGGATTATTCAACTCACGTTTAGAATTGACTTATATTAAGTTAACTGAAGGTGAACATCACATACACATCTCAAATTTTAACTTATATCATTTTGACTAATTTCTGACTTATACTGTTTTTCCGCGCTTGCTAGATATAATATATATATATTTAAATTCGTTAGTAACATTGATAAATGTGGTACATCCGGCGTATAAAGTATCTCTGATCTGTTCCAGTAGCTAAATGCCAAGTTTTGTGCAAATAGGCTACGTTCAATAATACAGAAGTAATAATTTGAAATACTGACCTCTTCGGAACTGGTTCGGAACACTGACAACTGTAACGCCTGTGACACCTCAAGAATCTCTCTGATCTCATCTCGTATCCAAAGGTAAAGTTTGATGCTGCTATGCCCAGTGGAACCAATTTGAACCAATGGAACCAATTTGAAATACAAATTTTTATTCCAATTGGAGAGTTCGAAAGGGATGCAAATGCTTCATAATATACCTAGGCGTAAATACGAACACTTAAAAAAAGTATTCATGAACATAGAAATTGTTGGGCTACTGGATAATATTTCTGCGTAAGGAACTCCCATAGGAAATGCATAGCGAGAAAACGTCGATTTTTTTTTAATTCAAAGGAGGAGACGGATGCAAATGGTTCATTACATGTATATCTAGGTGTAAGTAGGTACTAACTAACTAACTCTATGGCTTATGGAACTCGCAAGTTCATCGCCGCAGTAACAAACGTTCACCATTGGATTCAATTCTGGGTAACATCAAGCTAGTTTTCATCAGGAACACCTACTTTTTCGAAAATCTCTTCTAATATTGTCCTCCAAAAGACGTCTCGGTCTTCCCAATGGTCTCCTTCCATCCGGCTTTCCAACCAGGATAGAAAAAAATCTTAGTCCCCCCCCCCATTCAAGCTACATGGCCTGCTCATCTTAGTTGTCTCGACTTCGTTACTATTACAACATTAGGTGAATCGTTCAGTCCGTGGAGTTCTTCATTATGCAGTCTCCTGCATTCCTCAGTATCTCGTCCCGCTTCAGCCCGTATACCTTTTTCAAAACGGTTAATTTATGTTCATTTTCTGGGGTCGTACTCGAACTTTTGTAATCGTAAAGTATTACCGGCAGAATAACCACTCTGAATATTTTCAATTTCAACTTCCTTGATACTAATCGCGATGTTAGAGGTTTTTGGACTGAATAGAAACATTCGTTGCCCGATACTAAGCGGCATTTTATTTCTTCCGTTACCTCTTTTTGCTTGTTACGTATGCTCCCAAGTATTTAAATTTGTTTACTTTCTCTATTACCTCATCCCTACTTATCATGTTTTTATTTCCTTCATTCCCTGTGTTACGGCTTGTTATCATGTATTTTGTTTTATCTATGTTTACCTGTAGACCTATCTCATCGCACGCCTCTACTAAGACATCGATGTTGCTTTGTAGTGCATCTATATCTTCCCCTATTAAATCTACATCATCCGTTATACGAACAGTTAGTTCAAACCATTCAATGATAGTCCCTTTTTGTCACCTTTTATTATAGTTTTGGAGCATCTTAATGTTCAAATTTTAGGTTTTCATGTGCTAGCAATGCCTGAAATAACACACTTTATCATGCTTTTATGAAAAATATGTATTAGTTATCGAGAAGCTAGTTTTCTAATTAAATTTCACATTCATTCTTTCTAATTATTTTCTGGTTTCGGAACAGTTGATCGAAAACCACTTCCGTGGGGGAAAAAAACTGTCAATACACATTTTAAACGGAGAGAGGGAGTATGTGTGTGGCCTAGCTCATGTGGACTGAATCATTTGAGTTAGACGTAATAATAATGATTGACCTCGTCCTATTGGGAATAAAGTTGAGACGGCCTGCAGTCCTAAGTGCAATAACGCCGAGAAATATAAGGTTTTAATAAATGTAAAGCATCAAACTCAAACATATAAACAATTAGTCCAAACTAAGCATGCACTAAAGCACAAGCACATAGTTCCTTCCAAATATGAGACTATTGGGTCAAGGATTCTAGTCGTATGCGTCCAAGAATGCTTTTTCTTCTTTACAATATGCTGTCTGCACGTTGCTTATATTCAATTTATGACAGTTCAATACTGTTTGTTCTGTCATTCCACTGGGAGAATTCTATTTCCTTTCCCTCTTCCTTTATCTTTAGCCTTGGCCTGCATTTTGTATTCTGGCTGAGCACGTCAAAAAGGATTTACATAGGACATTCCACCAAAATATCTTGTAAACTCCGTAAAGAGATTTTGGTTAGTTTTAGCCGTTTCTTTTTTGTTTTCCTTCTCCATTCTGTTTCCTTTCTTTTCTTTTATGCCTTCCGTTTGCATTTCTTTTTCACTTTTTACCCAGTTTCTTTTTTTGTTCTGGGACTGACCCTCTGAAACGTTTCTCTCGACACGCCAGTAGCCTCTTGAGGTCATCCTTCAGATTCGTGATCGATTCCAAAAACGGAAACGGAATTGTAACTTCGAAGTCTGCAAGGTGCCTTAGGCTTCCTCAACCGTGCTATTTCAGTGTTGCTACCTTACAAGACTTGACATATATTAACGAAAAGTTCTCACGGAAAGATACTATGATGAACAATATTTCAGCAGCTATAAAGTGTATTTGTTTCAACTGCAACAGAAACTTAGCTCTACAATTATCGATTTTGCCAACAACGTATATAATTCTAAGCAACTTTCAGTCGTAACAGCAATACTCCCTAGCCTCGTTCAGCCCCCTCCCCTTTCTCTCAATGATACTTGATCACTCAAATTAACAGTATCCCTCTTCATCCACACTCCTTTCCTATCATTTTGACAACAACTAAATTCTACGGAAGAAAGAACTCTCAATTTCGCGATGTAAGGAAATTGTTAACCGAGTCTAAACTCTTTGTCATCAGTGATTGTTGATTGAGCAAACCGTGCTCAAGATGGCAGAAGAGCTGGTAATCATTGGTAATTAAGCATGGGGAATATAATTAGTGAGGCTTGGTTTCGTACTACAAATCACTTAGAGTTTGAACAGTCTCTTGTACGACATGTGGGCGTGCAATGTTGTGCAACATGACACCATATTTGTTGGTCACTGCTGTATGTCCTAAGGACAAGTCAATGGTGAATTTAATGCAGTTCATCCCGGAGTGATAGCCTTGATACGATGGAGTAGATACGGTGAATCACTCCAAAACACATTTTTGGTTGGGGACGGATGTCCCATGGGAGTTGCTCTTAACCACCAATTGTGCTGATAGTTTGTGATTCGCACTATAGTAAATATTCATCAACTCTGAAAATCAAATTCAGAAATCTTCATCAGACTAAGGTAACAGCACACTATAGGACGGCGTGCCTTGTTAACAGATTTGTGAGATTCATATCTCCAAATTTTTAACTTAGCCGATAGCGTTGTGACGTCAAACAAGAGTGTTATTGTAAACTAAGTTTGACTGCAACAACATGAAAACTTTTCCGCGGATGAGGTTGAACGGTATGTTTCAAGAGCCCATCTGAAACTACTATTCGTCGACGACCATGGGGCTTATTTTCCAGTGTTCTAACGCAAGAGCAATTTTTAATATACCCCCTGCTTTATTCTGAGTTCAAGTTTAATCTCACATAGAAGAAACACTTGCAGTTGTTGTGTTCGCCTTGACATGTCCCTCTTCAATAGCGTTATACCTGTTGATACAGTCAACAGAACAGCCCATCCTGTGAGGGATATAAACTACAAAAAAGGAGACAATTATATAAAAAAAAATATTTGAAAATTTCTATTTCCCATCAATAACAAGGAAACGACGAAAGATAAGAGATTCCTATAGAAGTTCCAGACATAGTGAAAGTGGAAGTGGATTAAGGAATCAGGAAGTTGGAGAAGAAATAATTTCCAGAAGAACATAGATTCACAGCAAAGATATTTAAATGAGGAGATGAAAAGATTAAAGAAGAGCTTGTCAAATTATTTTGAAGAGAGAAATACCACCAAGTTGCAATTATGTTTATCATTCTGTTACACAAAGGAGGGAACAAACGCGTCGAGAGCTAGATGACCTTTGATTTATAGTAATTCCTGTTCAAAATGTTTACCAAATTTATTCTTAATTGTATTTAACAAGACATTTGATTCAGACAAAGGAACATGGCGAATTGCATACTGGATGCAATGCAATGGTCCACATACAAGCTTCGAATGAATTTATGTGCAGGAGTAAGAAATATGAACTTCGATTTTGTCTAGATTTTTACCAAGTTTTCTATTCGATCTGTGGCAGCAGTTCTTAAGCCACTTGAACATCAAGGCATGAATGGTACACGCATTAACATATAATAGTATAAAACATATACTTGAATGCCACTTCTGTCATTAGACAATACCAAGAAAGTAATAACTAAAGATTGGAAAACGGATAAGGCAGGGAACTCAATCTCTTCAAAACTGACTTCTTGGGCTCTGGAGGAAGTTGTTAAAAGTTTTACGTGGAATGAAGTTGGCAAATTCCTTAGTGATATGCGCTTGGTGCTCGCTTGGAAGACTTAGCTGTGTCTTTAAAGGCAAATTGCCAAAGTTTGTAAAGCGCAAAGTGTCTTGCCTGTCATGATCACTGTGAAATGTAGGCATTGAATGTGCAAAAGACTCAAAGGGTTGCAGCTAAGCAATGATCAGTAGAAAGAGAAAGGAGGAATAACTAGGAGAGACACGAAGACAATTGAATGGGTTTGATCTGAAACAAAGGTCAAAAAAGTGACCAATACTGCGAAGAAAATTAAGAAGAGATCGGCCACAAATGCAAGATGGACGACAAATGTTCCACATTGAATTTCTAGAGAAAAGAAGCAACCTAAAAGCCAACCGAATTCCAAATGGGTTAATGAAATCTAAAAATTTTTGAAGCCACTTTAATGATGATAGCGTCTAACCGAGATTTGTGGGGAAAAACTAGGCCTTCATTCAGCAGTGGATAGATAATGGATATATCCCCCCTGTACACACTAAGAACTGTCCAAATATCACAAGAAGAAATTCAAGAAACG
Source organism: Lepisma saccharinum (assembly GCA_022664845.1). Classification (NCBI taxonomy): domain Eukaryota; kingdom Metazoa; phylum Arthropoda; class Insecta; order Zygentoma; family Lepismatidae; genus Lepisma; species Lepisma saccharinum. The sequence continues at coordinate 142,825 of JAGDQP010000728.1, forward strand.
CATACTTCGAGACACCTTAGAATCGTTGATGACGGCAGCTAAAACTTTCGGTGACGAATGTTGGAAACTTCTTATCATCACTGAAGACTGTGTGGGTTCAGTCTCTTCTTAGAGGTTAGTTCTGATACAGATTTTACCTTGTTGCCATAATGGCCCAACCCTACCCTAAATTAAGATACGTTACTCTAAATTAAGATAATTCCTCAAGCGTCCTTTTCCTGTTACTATGTATGTAACGCTAAGCTAAAACAAAGACAACTTAAAATTATGTAAAGGCCATAAATGTAAAATTTAAAATAAAGGTTTTCAACACTAGGTACTTGATAATGAATACTTGAGCTTTCATATGCTATAATTTCATCAATAGCATTAAACACTATACACATCGGACCGGGTGTAAGCCATAGGCGGTGTACTATTACCGCCTATACAAACACAAATAATAATATATCTTACTACGCACATTTTCTAAAAGTAGAAACGTTTGTACCAAGGTTGGCAAAACTGAAATCTTTTTGGTCCCTCACCTCAGAAACTGCCGATGTCTTTCCGTGCGAAGAAAGATGAAACAACTCGGGCCGATATCGCTTTTTGGTACATCAAACACGCGCCATTCTGCTTGAAACATAGAACAGAAATACCAAAAGAAGTGGAGAGGAGGAAAGAGAGGAAACAACCCAGTACGAATTGCAAAGAGAAAACACACGTGAATATCTGTTACCGTATCCTCTTTCCCTACAGTATTCCCTCTGTAGGGTTTCTTGTATCATCTTTTTTATTTTTGTCGATGGCAGTCAGAAAATAAAATACGCAAAGAACACATACTCAGAGAGAAAGACATAGAAAGAACACATTTTTCAATATGATGACAAGAGTGCACATCCAGTATTGTGTAAAATTAATCTTTATGTCTCCTTGTATTTTATTATATCCAGCATTTTTCCCTTACATTTTGCTTTAGAGGATCTTTTTTGTACATAAAAGGAAATAGCTTTGGTAAAAATTTTCCAAATGTGAATAATAGCTCTCTGCTAGAATTAAATTTTATTTATGGCCTTTAGGCGTTTCTTGCCACAAACCAGTATAAGGTAGGGAAGAGGATCTAGGAAGGAAATATAGAAAAGCGTAGTTTGAAGATATCATTTCAAACTTAGCCAGGTGTGACTGAGGAGAATATCTGCAGAAACTCAGTCAGTATGGCCGGCAGCTACATTCGAACCCAGGACTGCCTAAATGCGAAGCTAAGTTTGTATCAACTGAGCTATAACCGTTCAAACCTTGTTAGTAACTCTATACAATTAAAAAAATAATGTAAGAGAAATGACAGAGAACACAAAAACACTATTAAACGTAATCAGCAATAATGTGGCTCAATTTTCGTTTATGTGCTGCTCAGATAGCTATGTCCGTTTTAAGTATGCAAGACTGCGTCTTTTAGCCAGCAATCTTTTGGGAAGAAGAATGGGAATATAGCGGAATTGGTCTTATTTGAGGTACCATCCCGGTACCTGATGAAACTAAGAGAAGTTCTGGAAACCTTCATTCATATAAAGCCTGGAAAAAATTAGAAAGTCACAAAGTCACATGCATTCTTGATATCCAACTAAAGTCCGCGAAGTTTACTAGTGGCAGCTTAAGTTTTAATCACTAACTAGGAGCAGATTCAGTAGGTTTCTATCGTAGTCCTATTAATCATTTTAACTAACAGGGTTAGTAAACGACCACAAACACTCCAATGTAGTTCAATCTTTTTTCCAAAAAGTGCAGATTGATGTCCTAAACACTGTGGTGCAGGCTTTCGGAGCTAGATGCATGTAAAGCTAGGGCAGCATCGTCACAAACGATTTCATATCTCAGGAAATGATAATCCAAGCCGTGTCAGTTTAGCAAATCATAATCACAGATATGACCAATACAGGTATTTCAGCAAAGCTTATTATTGGAAAATGCCGCTTAAGGAGGAGTTCAATACTTGTCCTATGAAAATATAGTCATTCCTTGATAATGAGATTCTTACATAAGGAAACATGTTGATGAGGCACCCCCTCGATCATACACTTTGCTAAAACAGACTTATTGGGATCAACTTAGATTGCGATTTGCTAAGCGGCCGACATGGTTTGTGTGATTTTCTCGAGATATTACACATTTACGATGATGCCGCCTCTAGCGCCGAAAGATATCATCTTTCTAAATTTGAGTTGAGAGCTTTTTGAATCCCGGCAATATTCTCAACCACAAGAGGTGTGTGTACTGTATTCCATATCACAATAGCAATGTGAATATCAAAAACAGCTATGTATTTCCGAACAATCTACCATGCATACAAACATGTATATGTAATATACTACTTCACGTGATGTGCTGTATTTATGTAAATCATAAGGTATTGAAATGAGAATGGAAGATTAAGTTTTTTTGCTGTTTAGAAATAAACAAAGGCTAACAGCTTTTCAGAGCGCTTTTGACAAAATGAGTTGTGAGTACGGGGGAAGGGGTGGGGGAGACAGTCAGCCACAGGCCGATAGAGAGTGAGAGAGAAGTGAGATGCGCAGAATAAATAAAACTAGGGCAGGGGAGCCCATGTTAGGGATGAGCCTCTATGAAATGGACTCGGAAAGCTTCCGGAAAAATTGTGGTTAGTTTGCCCTACAAAATGAAATGTAATTACTTTAATGATGAAGGGAAAACTCACATAATAGCGCTTTTGTTTTTAGCTTAACATCCATTCATTAGCGAATTTGTATTTCTCCTTTTCATTTTTTGAGAAAACGTCCATAATGACGTCACCCAAAATGATTCAAAAAGTCATGTATGACACATGTATGGAGTTCAATTGACATATTCCCATTTTTAGTTTAGTAATATATTTTGAAGAAGAATCTGTGCATTTTTAACATTTGAACGCTTGATATTTACGTGCAAGGTAATTATTTCTTTAAAATATATATATATATATATATATTTTCCGAGCTCCTGCGTAGCCTAGTCGGTAGCGCGCTCGACTTCAATGCGAGCGGTCCCGGGTTCGATTCCCGATGGGGGCTCAAATATTTCGGTGTTGACCCAGCATCGTGAGGACAATTGGGGAGCTGCTGTGAATAAAAGACAGTGGCGATCACA
>JAGDQP010000729.1:0-30436 GCA_022664845.1 Lepisma saccharinum
AAACTCTCTCAAAATTATCGTGAAGTAAATATTTATCGTAAGTCAGCAACATCCTAGTGTATTGATACCCACATTTCTTTTGCCCATGTGCCACATTAAGATTTAGCACGATCCTCTATGTTTGTAAAAATTGCAAAAGGCCAAAACTAAAAAATTAAAATAATTTTTGGTACTTACAATTTTTAACATAATGTTATTAGTATGGGTTGCATTCTGTCTTTTCGCAGTTGAGATCAGTTAATTTCATGTATAGATTAAGAAGAAGAAAAAGTGGACCACGGTGGTTCAGTTGGTAGAGCGCTCACCGCTGGTGGTAGGGGTCGTCGGATCGATCTTTGCTCATGCCATGTGGGCTTAGTGGTGGACAAACACGTGTGCGTGGGTTTTCTCGAGGCTCTCCCTTTTCCTCCCACTTTCTTCATTCCACCAATTCATCCCATCATCATCCATACGACCTGAGCAATAGTTGCATAAAGGCCTTAAAATAAAATTCAAATTCAAGAAGGAGAAATAAAATAAAACTTTCTTGCGATATGTTTATGGTAAACAAATGCAACATATGAAGCGACCCGGAAAGGTGAAAGTTGCTTGTCAGATCTCGTTCGTGGGCCGTAGGTTGGGCATCACTGTCCTAGTGTATTAATGTTACAGGCAGTCTTTCTTGTGGTCCTATATAGCCAGTCAAAAAGTATAGTATGTTGGTGCGTTATGTTATGACCAAGAGTGAATGGCAAGTTATAAAATCTTTCCAACCATGTTTATCTAGAAATAATAGGACCTCTTTTATCTTCTCTGAAAGATGCGAAGACTCAATCCCCATGGTCCAGGTGGTAACGGCGCGGACTTCGGATTGGTAAAGGAGAGGCACGCGATTTCCAACTCCACAGCCGACCATCCTGAGAGGTATTCGAGGGTTTCCTCGCTTTCACCAGGCGAATGCTGAGGATCGTACCTTAAGTAAGATCCTGGACGATATCTTCCTCATCCTCTGCCAGCTTATCCCGGCCAGAGATAAAGATGTTAAAAGCCAATAAATTATTTTTGAAATTCAAAGATGCAGCGATATTATAAAATTGCCCATTTAAAGTCTCTAGCTTGCATTGAATGAATCCTATGGCTTTTCTTTCTGTGTTTTCTACTTCATCTTAAAAGAGGACCAACCGACCGTGATAGTCGTGCTGTTTAAGGCTTAAGATCACCGTCTTCAAGGTTTTGGACTAGAATCTCCGCTGGAGCCTGGATGGATTTTTGTGGATTTTAGAGACATCTAGTGGAATCAAGAAGGACCGAAGTCATTAGTTACTAAAATGGCCCGAACTATGAAGTTTACAAAGCTCTTCACAAAACCAGAAACAATTTGCAGCCGTTTATTTGAAATCCATTTCGATGAAGAGAGACTTAAGTCTCCCAGTGCGGGAACCTAACAATTTTAGCGATTTCTTCGTTTGGGTGATTTTTTTTCTTTCTCAATAGTTATAATAAAAATGCGCGTTTACCCTTACTGCACTATGTGTCAATATCTAGATTTGAAATTTTGCTGTAGGGGTCTACCATTAACTTGGCTGTCCCAAAACTTTAAACTCACGGAGCTGAAAAACGCGAAACTTGGATGCGAAATGAAAGCAGATCGATACACTATATGTTTTCGAAAAAAATGACTCAGGGGGCTCTACCATTAACCTTGGCCCCCAAAACAAAAGAGCTTACAGCTTTTTAACCATTGCTGAGCAAAACGCGAAACTTGCTTGTCTGAATTTTCTGTTCTTGTAAGAGTTTCTAACTAAGCAGCTTATTTCTCTGCTCGTGCTCGTCACCGTGAATGTGAAGTCCATAATAATGTTAGTGCTAAATTTCTTTATGCACTTGTCAATTATATAGGCTTCTCAATTATATAGATACAGACACAGAAGTTAATACTGCGCGAGTCGAGCAATTATTTAGTCTGTGGTGTAGCATTCAATTTCTATTTAACTTATATTCATGAACTAGATAGGCACGTTTTAGCCTTATCCTGCCATATACAATTCATCAGACATGTCACGGCTTAATCATAACTGCCTGTCTGGCCCACTAAATAAAAAACTAAAAGCTAGTTTTTATTCAACTTCTGCAGTAGTTACTTCTGTAACTGTACTACAATTCATTACGGTGATTGGCTGGTATAGACAAGCCGTTCACATCAACATGAATCCGAGTGGTGATTGGATTGGTAAAGGACTGTAACTTGGACAACGTTACGTAACTTCAACGACTGTAACTTGATCACCTAATATAACTTTCAGTTTATAAGTAAGATAATCAATTTCATTAAAGGTATATAAAACAACCCAACAAAGTGGAATGGCTAGAAGTCAAGTGCTGATAAAAATCTGTGTGCAAATTGTATTTGCTAATTAAGAGTGTGCGCAAATTTTATACATCCATTTCCACAAAGGTTAATTTTCACTAGTGAACACTCGGGAATCTTCTGGGTATCTCTAAAGTTACTTCAAATGATCTCCAAGGAATCTCCAGCCTCCAAAAGGATGGTTTGTTTTCTGATTTAAATCTGCTTTCGCAGATGTCAAAGAAGTTTCACCCTCAGTGGACCAAAGTCGTTTTCTCATTACGTTACTGTCTTTAACCTAGTTTCTATTGCCACTAATGATGCATTAAAAAAATCTATCTTGATAGCTACCGAGCAGAGCAATATAAGCAGTAACCCCGCCAATTATCTGAATTATAGGGATTCCAATCATTAAGTTTGAAGATGTTGGTTAGGTTGAGGGAACAATCAAAATTTTCGAATCTTTTCTAAACCAGGTTTCCGCAAATGTATACCTTTATCACATCATTTTCAAATGCTACATTAAATTTCTACACATATATTGCAGCATTCACAACTTGCGAAATTGGGCAACATACGACATGTTTCTTGAACAAAATCGCTTTCGACATATGTATAACGCGTAATGCTTAACGAATATTAAACTTTTCTCTAAGAAAAGTTTAAATACCTAAACGGGGCATTCTGAAATGTTCCCGATTTAAGCTGTTCAACTTTTGAACGCAAAAGTATGGAAGATAGGGTCATGATAATGTTACCGGACTTTTTATGACCTGAATTCTACATTAATTAAAATAATTGTTCTATTTTTTAAAATATAGAACTGGCAATTTAAATTATAGCACATCAAAATATTTAATATAATTTTGTATACTCGTTGGCGGAAACATATTTGTAGATTTTTCCAAATTATAAGTATTAATGTCAGACTGTATTTGGTTGTTATAATAAACACTGAAAAATTAAAGACAATGATTGATTATGAATAATACGGGAGTATTTGAAGATCAATAAGGGAGTCGGGATGTTAAAACAATTAGCTGATATATGAGATTTCCCAGAAAAACTGGAGAGTTGGTCGTTCTATCCCAAGGAACAGTTCGGTACTTTTCTAACTTCGAGCTATCTTTAAGTATATATTTCATGTTAATAGTATAGTATTTGAGTACATTTTATTTGAAATGTTATGATATTATATAAGATGAGAATCTTCAAGACAGAGCTTTCATACAGAAAACATTTGGTTTTCAGGGTGGTTTGAAGGCCGTTGTTTGGACAGACGTTCTTCAAGGTTGCCTCATGTTTGGTGGACTTCTGGCAATAATTATTCAAGGAAGCATTGAAGTTGGAGGATTTTTCGAAGCTTTCAGAATCAGTAATGCACATGGAAGGCTTCAATTTTTGGAGTAAGTGTGTAATTTGCTATTAAGTGTCTGAAAGTTAATTTTCTGAGTAATACAATTACAATTACTTACAATGGTAAGTAGTGTAAATAATGTTAATAAAGATAATCAAACTCTTAATTTTAAACTATAAAACATAAATGCAAAATTTATAACCTAAAATCAGTTTGAATTTTCGAGCCATTAAATAATTTTCATATTGTAAAGTTTATGAAACGTATTGAAATACAAAAATAAGTGAATTTATAAATCTTGAATTTCCAAATCAACTAATTAAGGATATTTCAGCTAATATTTGATACCTTTGGATATGTTATTTAAAATATAATAATGAAAAATATGTACTTGATTCTTATGCGATATACCTTTTAAGATATAACATATATTATCTAAATTTCAAGAATTTCAAGATTTTAAAGCGTTTAAAAGTGTTCAGTATTAGACACAATTTTAGCGATATAGTAGCCGCTTATCGCGTCACGCACACCATTTTTTAAAGTATATCATCAATAAGTTATCTTAGTAGCAAAATGCAATGTTTGGTGCAGATAATGGACAATCTGAGGGAGCAATCAAAAATATTAAGTTTTCTATTTAAAATTAGTTAGCAACACTGACGTCTGAGATATCTGCGGCATCTTGAGTATTTTATGAATTATTAGAGTACACAACCGTGTTGCTTGTTGCAGATATTCTCATCAGTGTGGAAGTAATTTGAAATAATAATGTTTCAGAAAGCATTATGTACATTGAGTCAGATAACTGCGGCGCCCGCAACATTTCTGTGACTTGTCCTAATAGCCAATTGCCACGTTTGGTGAAGACATGACTGTCGTTAAACAAGCTGGTTAGCAACACTGACAACTAAGGTATCCGCGGTACCTGTGTTGTTTCTATGACCGATTCCAGTGGATACAAATACCAGATTTGGTGCAGATACGGTAAATGGAATGGAAGAGAATTTAAATATTTCTGAATATTTTAGCAACACTGACAACTGTTACACCTTCGCCACTAGGAATACCTCTATGACTTTAGTAAGTAGCTAAATAAGATTTGAGTGTGAATACAGACATCGGTACGGGAGTAATTTGAAAAATTAAATTGTACGAAGTTTCTCGACGCGTATTCCTCAAGTTGAATGACACAAACGTTGCCCGGCCGAAGGTATAACAATAGACAAAAATTATTTTCGATCGGTTTAGTGGTTTAGGCGTGAAGGGCTTCATAAAGCTATTTTCTACACGTTAATCATATAGATTAAGTAAGTTAGGAAACATGAAACATTTTCTATATTTATTAAATAGCTGTGATTGGAAATTTGAAATCTGAAGTTTTAAATCAGAATTCTAAATATCGATAATGCATATAAGAATCTATTCATTATCAATCTGTTGATAATCTAAATATTAGAATTTTAGATATTGAAAATGGACATTAAAAATTAAATCCAGCAGTTGAATATTAAAAATGAATATCAAAATCAATAAAATACAGTAGCACATGTTGACATGTTGTGAATAGTAGAATTTTAAATATATAAAATAAATATAAAACTTATTAAATACAGCTGTAAATTATCTAAATATTAACATTGACTCGCTTTCGCTGCTGGGACCTCTGCCCCAGAACATTCTTCTTGTGATAAGTCAGTTTTTATTCCGTTACTAACGAGTCATTGCCGTTAGTAACGGTTACTAACGAATTAGACAAGATGTAATTTAATTTTTTATATAAATTATTGAAATAAGATTGTGGGTCGCGCTAACTTCACATGTCCGATCCAAATTATTTTTCTTAATATGTTCGTTATTGTTCAGTTACTGACGATTTTCTTTTTGATACTAACGAGCACTAATAGATTAGAAGCGATGTTTTATTAGCCGAATTAATTTTGGTGTTTCATTAGGTTATACGCGTCTTTGAGAGGGCTCCGGAATATGTGCCTACCAAATTTCTTCTTGCAATAAGTCCGTTATTATTCCGTTACTAACGGTTTTATTGTAGTTAATAGCGAATTACAAACGATGTACTTTTATATTTTTTTAGAAATTATTGTTATTGAGTTGTGGGTCTGGCTAATTTCACATGTCCGAAAAAATATTTTTCTAATATCTTCGTTATTGTTGAGTTCCTAAAGATTTTCTTTTCGTTATTAAGGAGTACTAACGTATTACAAACGATGCTAGAAATGTTGGTGTTTCATTAGGTTATACGTGTCCTTGGAGGGCTTCGAAATATGGGGCGACTAAATTTCTTCTTGTAATAAGTCCATTATTATTCCGTTACTAACGATTTTTTGCCTTTACTAACGGTTACTAACGAGTTACAAACGATCTACTTTTATATTTTTTAGAAATTATTGAAATTATATTGTGGGTCGGATCAATTTCACATGGCCCCAAAATATTTTTGGGAATATCTTTGTTATTGTTTAGTTCCTAACGATTTTGTTTTCGTTACTAACGAGTAAGAACGGATTACAAACTATGATAGCAATTTTGATGTTTCATTGGGTTATACACGTCTCTGGGAAGGGTTCAAATTTTGGGCCGAACAAATTTATTCTTTTAATGTATTCGTTATTATTTCGTTACTAACCATTTTATTGACGGTTACTAACGAATTGTAGACGATGTACTTTAATATTTTTTTTTTTAGAAATAATTGAAATTAAGTTGTAGACCGGGCTAACTTCACATGCCCGACCCAATTTATTTTTCTAATATCTTCGTTATTGTTCAGTTGCTATTGATTTTCTTCTCGTTACTAACGAGTGCTAACAGATTACAAACGATGCTAGAAATTTGGGTGTTTCATTAGGTTATACGTCTCTTTGGGAGGACTTCGAAATATTGTCCAACAAAATTCTTCTTGTAATGAGTTCATTATTATTACGATACTAACGATTCATTGGCGTTACTAACTGTTCCTAACGAATTAAAACGATGTACTGTTAAATATTTTTAGAAATTGTTGAAATTAGGTTGTGGGTCGTGCTATCATCACATACCTGACTCAAATAACTTTTCTAATATCTTCGTTATTGTTCAGTTGCTAACGGTTTTCTTTTCGCTACTAACGAGTACTAATGGATTAGAAACGATGCTAGCAATTTGTGTGTTTCATTAGGTTATACGTGTCCATGGGAGGGGTTTGAAATTTGGACCGACCAAATTTCTTCTTGTTATAAGTCCGTTATTATTCCGTTACTAACGATAGTGCAGTTACTAACGGTTACTAACGAATTACAAACGATGTACTTTTATATTTTTAGGAATTATTAAAATTGAGTTATGGGTCGGGCTAACTTCACATGCCCGACCCAAATTGTTTTTCTAATATCTTCGTTATTGTTCAGTTTCTAAAGATTTCTTTATATTTTTATAAAATTACTTGTGGGTCGGGCATGTGAAGTTGGCCCGACCACAATTATTTTTGGAATATATTGGTTATTATTGAGTTACTAACGATATAGTTTTTGTTAGTAACGGTTACTAAGGAATTATGCATATTCAGACAAAAGAACAGCTACTCTTATTTTAAAAGCAGCGCATCCTCACAACACTTTCTTATTTTAGTGCTGTACCTTCCAAGAAGAAATTGTTTCTCTAAAGGGATAGACATAAAATTGTAATGAAAAATCAAGAAAATAACCAAGCTTGATTTTAAGGAAAGTTTTAAAAGTCCCTAACTTCGTTAGGCAAAATACATCTGTACAACATAATAACAATCACAGCAATGATTACCAAATAATAAGAACCCAAACTGTTCATACGAACTGTGATGGCTCCGAGGTTCTGGATTTCACACCCCATTGCAAGAATTATGTAAATATTGAGCGATACGGAATCTCATTACATCGAGATTCACAAGTACGAAATTACTCCTTGAATCTAGTTCTCTCAATTGAAAGTAACCACTCTCCATTCAGTTCTATAAAATGGGTACCGTGGTCCAGTGGTTACTTTCGATCAGCGCTGGGGAGGCACGCGGGTTCGAGCCCTGCTGTCTGCCATTCTTATGGCGATGTTACAAGGCCTCCCTTAGTTTCAGGGCAAATACCGGGATGGTACATACACAAAAGCCCTAGCTGCTATATTCCTCACCCTTTTCCCCAGAAGTGCGTTTGTCAAGGGATGTACTCCCTCAGACGTCATTCCATGTGCAGCTTACACCATTAATGAAAATGTAATTTAAAACAAATGTTTGATCACCTAACATTAAGTAAATAAAATAAAACGGTAATAGGTAAAGACATTTATACAAAGGAAAATACAAGATCACCTGTCGTAGTTTATTTCCAAATAATGGAGGTAATTTGCTTTTCACTGGACTGTAACATTTGTCTAAAACACAGGTGATGATAAGATGTATGAAACTTAAAAATCTACCACTGAAATTACTCATTGACAATTCCTAATGTGCTTTCCTTTTGTTTCGCTATAGATTTTGCCTAGTGCAAAATAGGCAAATCTATTAAAACTACTATTTTTAGTGTTGAAGCTGAATTGTGATTAAGGTCCTAAGCAAGCTTTGATATTTTAAGGACGGGATCGATTCGACTTCGTATTAAATTTGACTCCGAACGCACGATCGACTCCTAAATAAAAAATATCATTATAAACATGGAGCAAGGTTATAAAGTGTGTATTTTTATAAATATGAATAGTAAGGGGCCTCTCACACAAGTAGCCTCTGTTAGCCGCAGCGGCAGAGGAGAGGGAAAAAAGCGCTCAATTCTTATGCATCTGTGATGACGTAAGCAGTAAACGGAGCGTGTTACCGCCGCAGCCCGCAGTTACTGCTCTCCACCTCCTGAAGAGGAATGGATGAAACCAATATTGCGTGTAGTAAGCTTTTCATTACCTTTGTTCTTCATCGCCCTCATGAATGCACCTCGCTTTCTTCTATTGAGAAACTGCACTATTATATTCTTCTCCTTCGGTTTAGAATTAACCGGAACACAATGCACAGCGCGTGTTTCTTCTGGAATGTCGAGTTCGACTCCAACAACTTAAGCTATTGAGGACACAATAGCTTCAGCGTCGGCGCCTTTTTCAAATGAAACATTCTTAATTTCAACGTTCTCATCGCAACTACATTGTTCCACTTTATCTAATTCTAGTTCTAAACTCGCTATTTGAGATTTTAATTGTTTATTTTCCTCCACTATCTTTTCATTTAATTTTTCTATTGATTTGAATTTGCCATAAATTTTGTCGTACTTACGGCTCATGAAGACAACACTCTCCAGTAGGGTTCAAAGGGCTGATAACAATTCCGCTGTTGGGGATTTGTCACCCAACTCTTTTAGCGCGTTACTTTCAACTACATGCATTTCACTTTCTCTCCCGTCACTCACTACGGCACCGTCACTCTCATCTTCATTGTCACTGTCACTTACAGCACGCAATTTCTACTGGTTGCCTTCTAGCAGGTAACATGCAATTATTATTTGATGAATCACGTTGCCAACTCAGTATAAATTTAGCATAAATTTAATAAAAAACAGTTCATTAATGAGTTAGCAACACTGAGTTCTCAGATAGACGGAATCTATAATGTTACATGAAGAAAAAACACATATCTTATAAACTCTCTGATAAAACATAATGTTCATGGTTTTAACAACATACTTGTGGCACGTGAATGCATAGAACAGCAACAATTGCTAGCTGTAATAATTAATGAACATCCGTACGAGTTGAAGACATAACAGGACCCTAGGGCATATGACACTACCTTAAGGTTCGACTATTTGCCCATTTACATTCTAAAGCCTGTCCCAAATATCGTGTGTAAATTTCATTGTTCCAGTACACAGAAATGGAAAGAGCTAGGACAACCAAATTTGGAGGGTGTGTAGATGAAGATCTAGATTTTTATTTGAGAGCAAAGCAAGGTCACGGGTACAACGGACGGATTAGATACAAGGTCAAAGGTCAAAATGTGATTTTTATTTTATGGAATTTTAATGTTAAATGGTGATCTCATATGCCATTCTTTTGAATATTGATCTCTGGTAGCAAAAATTTGTATATGTGCATAACGTCTGATGCTATGCAATGCGCTAATGAGAAATGTGGCCAACTGTGACCTTGTGACTTCTAGAAAGTCACCTGTGACTCCTGCGAGATTAGCGCTGCTTTCATCAACTTATCGTACAAGATTAGTTCTATCGATAAAGGCGACAACCAATACACAAATAAAGGATCGACTGAATATTTCATTTCAACAAAGTTGAGAGGTCAGAAATGTCACAACAGGGCAAAGGTAAAAGAGTTTAAGTGTCAGATTTCAGACAATGACGACTGTCAAATCATTCGACACTTGAAACAATAAATTTGAGTCCCTATAAAATTCAAAAATTAAAATTTACATGTGACTTACGAGAATCCAGAACTTAACCCCGTGATCGCAGCAGGTCATCTGTCACCTTTTCAGGATTAGCGTCCTTTTCAACAGCTAACGGTACCAGATTAATTATATCAAAGAAGTTGATCGCAAGCACACAAATAAAAGACAGACTGAACTTTTTTTCTCAGTAAAATGGAAAAGTCGAAAATATTGCAAGGGATCTAATGTCACGTAGCTTAAGTATCGTATTTCAGACAATGACGACTATGAAAGCTTTCGACTTTTGAAACAATAGATTTGAGTTTCCATATTATATAAAATTAAAAATGACGTGTGTCCTACGAGAATTCAAATTTGATCCTTTGCCCCTCGAAAGGTCATCTGCGACGTTTAGAGATTATCGACGTTTTCAACAGCTTATTGCGCAAAATGATGTCAATGATAGATCTCATGGAACATAATTATAAAGGAGAAATATCAGATTATGCAACATTTGAAACACTGAATTGACAGTGAGTTTGTATGCGTTTAAAACTATCTATGACGTGCACTAGAAAAATGGGAAACTGTGTCGCCTAGGAGATCATTGCCAGGGTAATTCAAGTTTTATCAAAGGTTTATTCGAGACTTTTATCGTTATTTACTCATTTACATTTCTGCTGAGTACAGAGAAACATCTGAAATATTACCTTACCTGTACAGCATTTCTTGACTTGTTGCTGGACTCTTAAAATATCGGTGTTTATGCATCAATTCCACTAGTTGTCCTTGATGTGATAAGCATAAATTAACTCTGTGTCTTTGTGAAAATTTTGTCAAGTGTGGACAATGTTATCTGTTCAGCGCAACGCTATATCGGTCGTGGAAGCTCTTTAAGTGTAGTTGAAGGATTCCTGTAAACCTCTTGTTTAAGAAAACACCACAGTAAAAGTCGCATGGAGTTAGATCGGGTCTTCTAGCTGGCCACTCTACTTCCCTACCCATACTTAACAAACGGTTTCCAAACCTCCCTCTCAAAATTTCAAGTGTTGCTCTAAAATAAGAATGGCATTGCAGTATGAGAAAGAAAATTGTGACTTTATTTGTTTATCTACGATCTTCGTAGAATTAGCGTTATTTCCGGGGAAAATGTGAACTGTGGAAGGCTTCTAATTGTTCATTATGTTCATATACAACGACAATGAGATAGAAATATTTTTTTTAGCTTCAGAGAAGTCAGTAATATTTCAGAGGTCAGATTTCATAGTAGTGTATTATGCAGGAGCTAGAGAAATGACTGACGTTAGTCAAATACCGTTACGGCACTTATCTACTAAGACAAAACCACCACAAAAATATCGCGCATACGTGTCCCTTTTTGCCCCATGACTTTAAGGGAGCATTGCTATTCAGCCATTTAACAATAAAATTTTCTTCGAATAAATTTATTGGTGTCGTTGAAACAGCGCTTTCTTTTTTTAAAAAAAAACATGTGATCACATAATTATTTCGTGGATCCTTTCTAATGGAAATTGGGAAGAGGCGAAGAAACTCCACGGGATACAAGTTGCTTCCCCATATGTAGAAAAGATGCTCAGTTATCGTTTGTTTTAGTCCCTTCGTGACTGAGGCATAAAATCTTCTGGTTACGTTTTGGGCAAACGCAAATAAATCAGTCTATTTCATTTGCAAGAGTGGTTTGGTGTTGTTCGAACAAATAATCTAGTTGAAGAGAGACAGTGACGTCCTTGAGCGTTTATCTTGAATCTTAAATGCGTCAGTGATTCTTGTGTTTAGTTGTGATTTTTCTGAGAACAAGAACTGTTGATTTTTTTTATTTTTGTTATACTTATATGTGCATGTGTGTATACTATTGCCAGAATGGATACTCTTTCAAATGAACGACGTGCAGATTTGCTAGAGTGGTACGTTCTGAGTGTGAAGTCGGTCATAGAAACACGAAGAAAAGCGTTTTTACAGTCTGGTGTGAAAATAAGCAACATACAACTTATTCGTCTGTATGAACAGTTTCGAAATATCTGTTTCAATAACGAGCTCCTTTCTCTGCGACAACGACAAGCCGGTCGACCAGCAACTGTCTCTACAGGCGAAAATAAACGCAAAGTGGTTGGTTCTGTGTTTAGTTCACCCAGAAAATCTATACGACGTCGAAGTGTTGCACTCAAAGTTACAAGAAGTTTGTTGAATAGGACATTGCGTGTACTTGAGGTTAGGGCGTACAGAATGCAGATTGTACATAAATTTCAAGAAGAAGATTACGGTGTCAGAATGTTATTTTTTAACTGGTTTATAGACATATTAAATGAAAACCCTATGTTTCTATTTCATATTATAATGTCTGATGAATGTAAGTTTTTCTTAATTGGAACGGTGTCTTAATCACATGCACCGTTCTGGGGTCTAAGTTCACCACTGGAAAGAATTGAACGTTTTACTAACCAAAGGGGTATTATGGTATGGATGGGACTAACAGCAAATTGCGTACTTGGGCAATTTTTAAGGAAACGTAGATCAAATTACATACCAAAATATGTTGCGTGAATTTCTTTTCCCTGAACTTGAACGCTTAAATTTTGAACTGAACAATGAAATTTGGTTCCAACAGAATGGGACTCCAGCACATGGCACTAGAGCAACACTTGAAATTTTGAGAGGGAGGTTTGGAAACCGTTTGTTAAGTATGGGTAGGGAAGTAGAGTGGCCAGCTAGAAGTCCCGATTTAACTTCATGCGACTTTTACTGTGGTGTTTTCTTAAACAAGAGGTTTACAGGAATCCTTCAACTACACTTAAAGAGCTTCCACGACCGATATAGCGTTGCGCTGAACAGATAACATTGTCCACACTTGACAAAATTTTCACAAAGACACAGAGTTAATTTATGCTTATCACATCAAGGACAACTAGTGGAATTGATGCATAAACACCGATATTTTAAGAGTCCAGCAACAAGTCAAGAAATGCTGTACAGGTAAGGTAATATTTCAGATGTTTCTCTGTACTCAGCAGAAATGTAAATGAGTAAATAACGATAAAAGTCTCGAATAAACCTTTGATAAAACTTGAATTACCCTGGCAATGATCTCCTAGGCGACACAGCTTCCCATTTTTCTAGTGCACGTCATAGATAGTTTAAAACGCATACAAACTCACTGTCAATTCAGTGTTTCAAATGTTGCATAATCTGATATTTCTCCTTTATAATTATGTTCCATGAGATCTATCATTGACATCATTTTGCGCAATAAGCTGTTGAAAACGTCGATAATCTCTAAACGTCGCAGATGACCTTTCGAGGGGCAAAGGATCAAATTTGAATTCTCGTAGGACACACGTCATTTTTAATTTTATATATTATGGAAACTCAAATCTATTATTTCAAAAGTCGAAAGCTTTCATAGTCGTCATTGTCTGAAATACGACACTTAAGCTACGTGACATTAGACCCCTTGCAATATTTTCGACTTTTCCATTTTACTGAGAAAAAAAGTTCAGTCTGTCTTTTATTTGTGTGCTTGCGATCAACTTCTTTGATATAATTAATCTGGTACCGTTAGCTGTTGAAAAGGACGCTAATCCTGAAAAGGTGACAGATGACCTGCTGCGATCACGGGGTTAAGTTCTGGATTCTCGTAAGTCACATGTAAATTTTAATTTTTGAATTTTATAGGGACTCAAATTTATTGTTTCAAGTGTCGAATGATTTGACAGTCGTCATTGTCTGAAATCTGACACTTAAACTCTTTTACCTTTGCCCTGTTGTGACATTTCTGACCTCTCAACTTTGTTGAAATGAAATATTCAGTCGATCCTTTATTTGTGTATTGGTTGTCGCCTTTATCGATAGAATTAATCTTGTACGATAAGTTGATGAAAGCAGCGCTAATCTCGCAGGAGTCACAGGTGACTTTCTAGAAGTCACAAGGTCACAGTTGGCCACATTTCTCATTAGCGCATTGCATAGCATCAGACGTTATGCACATATACAAATTTTTGCTACCAGAGATCAATATTCAAAAGAATGGCATATGAGATCACCATTTAACATTGAAATCCCATCAGGAGGAAATCACATTTTGACCTTTGACCTTGTATCTAATCCGTGTGTTGTACCTGTGACTTCGTTTTGCTCTCAAACAAACTTTCGGACATTAATATAAACTCCTCCAAATTTGGTTGTCCTAGCTCTTCCCATTTCTGTGTACTGGAACAATAAAATTTACACACGAAGTTTGGGACAGTCTGTATATCCTCATTAATTTGGGCCATATTGTATACATTTGATGTTCCCCTTTGACTACAGGTTACGAGTATCACAGCTATCGTAGTGTACATATGTTTATGTTACTATATGCCATTACTATATACCGTCGAAAGTATAATTCAACAATTAGTATTGTTGATAGGGTGACAATCGCAATTTTGTGTACATTACTGAGTATTTGTCTTAAATCATTGTAATTTCAATCTGTTTCCTGTATCACACAACTGTATTCAATTAGCTGAATTCCCAATGCGTATCGAGAAAACATTATAAGGTACAGCATTACTGAATGTATTGTTTTATTTACACTTAACGAAATAAGTACTCGGTTGATAATTTCATATTACGTAATGCAATTAGAGCTTCACCGACTTGATACGGCACTTTACTTTGTACTTTGTTCTTTACTTGATCATTTTTGTCAACTATATGAAGTTTTTAAACTAAAGGAAAGGAAAAGAACGAATAAACACTCTTTCATTAATCATGCATTCACGTAAGAGGTCCTGGGAGTATAAGAAACGACCTTTTCTTTTGTTGTTTGTTTTTCTCGTTTCTTTGCGGGAAGAATACAAAAGGTATTTAAACTAGTAGGGATAGATACACTTTGCATGTTGCTAATTTTTACATGGTGGGAAAGTATCCAGTGAAATGCGTAATGCTCCGAACCTAACCAAACAAAGGTGAGTAATGCTTCAATTCAAATATCGCGACCATATGACACAATGGCGGTGGACGTGTTGCAAGAAAATTACGAATGGTTGCAGGCAAAGGATTACGTATATGGAGATATCAAAGATTGAACAAATAAGTAATCCATTGGAGACGACACGCTGTCGCTGTAAATTGTTATTTCATAAGAAGGAACCACAGACGATTTGAATGAGAAAACCGAGAACCTGGGTACCCCAATCTCCGAAGGAATCGAGAGGCAGCCAGAGAAATTATTCAGTTCCTTAAAGACAAGATAACGAGAAATATGACGATAACGAGAGATGCCAAGCGGCAATTACGTAGCATTGAATTGGTTGACAGAAGCTTTTACAGTGAAATAGCAATCTAGGGGGAAGAAAAGCCCGAATCCATCTTAAATATTGACGCAATGAATTTTTAAAGAGAAGAAAATGTATTTAACTGACATGTCAGCCTGCTTTCCAAATCGTTTGTGAAAGAATAGTGTTATGGCAAAAATTGGGTAGAGAGGGCAAGAAAGGACGAGCGCTAAAGATATCTACGACTGCGCTAATGTTTCAAATGTTTTACTGGAGAAAATAGGCACATAAGCAGATGAGAGGCACGTGCGGAAAATTCCACGAACATTGTACAGGTAGATACACTATGGATGCGATGCGTAGTTATCTGGAAAATCAGAACAAAAATAATTTAATATAGAGTCTTTATTGCTAAGTTTTCCATCATGATGTTCAAACCTTGAGAATGGGGGAAGGGGGAAGAGAGAGGGAAAATAGAAATGAGTGATAATATGCAGTTACCGATGAATGATAGACACTAGCTGGCACCCTCTTTGCCTTTCAGGGAGGCTAGGCATGTCATGCGATGAAATTAACTAGGAGTAATTACTTGGTGTAAAGATAATATGTAAAGTTGCTGTCTCAAGAGATATGTGTGTATGCAGGCGAAAGGATCATATTACTAAGGTTTGAATACTGTTTGTCGTCCTCCAAAACCATGGACCGTTGATGATAGTCTGATGAAAGTCGGTACAGAAACATAAGTCGGATGATGTTCCACTATAAGATCTGTACAGTCATATGTGTATAGAATGTTGAAGCAAGTTATAGTAGTATATCAGCGACATTATATTACAATTATGACTAGACTAGACTGGAAAAGTGTTAATTATTTTGTTGCTTACCACGTTAGGATTAGCCAGGGGGCAAGGATCGGCTTGGAACAGTAAGGAAATAACGTGAAAGCCATTTAAACATACTTAAGTAAATAATTTTTAGTACAAAGTGAATATTGTAGAGATTCTCCATTGTTCGAGACTGTTCTCAACTTGCTAGTAACAGGTCTATTGAACGATGGAAGTCCTTGTAAGCAAGGTAAACCTACAGATTAATCTATGCAAACATGGAATAGAGACTGTACAGTACTGATATTCCCTTTTGTAGCTATTTTCCAGCAATGTGGCAATGTTTTAATAGGGTTGTACACTATACAACATGAAAATAACGGTAGCAATCGTTGTACAACCAAGGCAGTAAAATGACACCTGCTTTATTCCACGATGGTGTCCAGTAAACATATCATTACGCCCGTCCTCCTCAGTAGTTTTCATATAAAAATGATAATAATAGTTATTAGAAAGAACGGAAAAAGAAGAAGAGGAAGATGTCGACGTATCGAACGTTGTGATTAGAAAATCATGCTGCAGCCCTCAAGTTAATAACGGGTCACTATAGTCATCGATCAAATGTCCTGAATACCAGAGAAACAATTGCGCAGTCACTGATGAAAGCCATGAAAAACATTTTAGAGAGAATTAGTGGTAATTGAAATTGACTATTTAAATCTAAAGCGTAGCCGCTGGTACCAGGATAAAGAATAACCCCCCTCAGAATGAACGGCAATTCAATGTGTTCATTTAAGCACTGGGACGAAATATGTACCACATTAATGTTTATACGACGTGAATCCAAGATATAGAATTTGTATAAATGGCGGTAACACTCCCCTAGATAAGTCAATAGGTTATTAAGTACCCAGAAAAGATACTTCCACTTAATATACCATGTTGCACAAACAAGAATTGCACTTGATGCAGCAGTAAATACCAGGCTGCCCTCTTTAGCATGTAGATGGAACAAGATGCACAGAATGTCACTGCTGCTGTTCTTGTATAAAATTAGTTAACATGTAACAAGATAAACACGCATAATGATTGAATGGTTGTAGCGACCATCAAGTTTTCAATTCAATCAGTTTATTCGTTTGTTATGCTACTCAGGTACTATAAGTGGGTTCAGACATACACTGATAACAACATAGCTTAACGAACGTAATTCTTGCTCTGTTTAGTAAACAAAATAATACTAACAGCGAGAAAAGCCTGCTCATTACCGAAATGGTTTCGAACTTGTATTCTGTTAATAATTACGACAGTTGTTTGTTGTAAATAACATATTTTCTCAACTATACAGGCATATCAGTTGGCAATGAAGTCAACTATGGATGCATAGTGTTATGAACACAAACAAATTAAATAAATATGTTATTTAAGCAACCTCGCAGGTCTTTGAGTTTTTTAGATATACGTGGACGAATTGTTTTTGCTTTACTTTCATTGGATACGTGAATTACACACCTGAATTGTGACAGCATACTATGAGTGACTATAAAATTCTATAAAGGGGCCCACTGAGAGGAACTGATCTCAGTGCTAAGTACAATGGCTGACTGTTCGAGGTTAGAAGTGACTGAGGATTGTATTTTGAATGTTATAAACCGTTGGATCCGACATTTGCTGTGGTAAGCAAGTGCTATTTTGTCGTTCCAATAGAAACCAAATGTCATGATTGTATTTATCTTTCGATGGTATATCTGAAAAACGAGGTTGTGAAGACGTTGGTCTATCCCGGAACATGTGATAAACTGTACTATATATACGTAGAAATGCATCCACGTAACGAGATTACTATAGGGAAGTCTATTAATACATATTACGAGATACTAACCGATGACGACAACAAAGAAGCAATATACGTTCTACTATGGTAAAGAGCTTTGTACACGATGCTTCACATTTGGCGTTGGAGCAGAATAAAAATAAAAATCAGAGATTATTTTCAGGAAGGAAAGCTGTGTTATTGTACAATAGGTTGATACAGTGGTTGGGTTTAGTATTATTTGTACCTATACATAATATCTTAAACGTTTACAAGGTAAGGTATTAACGCAGTTCAATAACACATAATATTGTAATTACGCATAAAAGTGATAAAATGTACACTAATACAAAATAACGGAGTATAACCGTCAGGATACCGTTTTCGTGGTTCATATGAACAAACTGCTATAAAATAATGTAGTATAACCATCAGGATACACATTCTGTCGTTCATATAAACAAACTGATAAAAAAGAAAGTTTCCTAACCACCAGATAGAGTCGTTTGATGTTTATATAACGAAAGTGGTACAAAATAAAGTTGTTTAACCACCGAGATACAGTTTTTGTCGTTTCATATAAACAAATTGGTACATAATGATGTTGTTGAACCACTAGGACACATCTTGTGTCGTTTTATACAAACTATATAGAAGGATATACACAGATTAATAGAACATAAAGTCGTCGAACCTGTAGGATAGAATTCCTCTGGTTTGTAAAGCAATAGTAACAAACAGAAGTGTACAAGATTGCAGTTAAAGAATATGCAATGTCGTGTATCGATATTGTAACGAACAACCACATACTGCAGGTGTTCCAATGATAACAAAGGAATATAAAGGACAACTTATATAGACACTATGCACTTTCAAACAAATTTTATACTTTGACATGTCTGTTGGTTTTCTTAACTACTACTTGTACGAAAGCCATATGGAACACTCAAATACGGTTTACTACTGGACGCATTTAATGTCTTTCGCTTGTGTTCCTGTACAACAGCATGTCTTTTTGTTTGTGTTTACACACGACACGATTGTTTAGCTTTTGGGATTGGGAGTAAAGATTTGTTTGCTTTCATATTTTTGCGTTACTAATTCATACATATAATTAATGTTATTAATTTATGTGTTCGCTGATTCAAGTTAATACCCCGAATTTTAATCACATGTTCAAGTTTACCTGTAGCTAGTTCCTTTAGCTCTGAACTACTGTTTAGGACCAGCTCCAGCAAATTTACACATTTCCAAGCTGGACTAATTTTATTTTTCAACTAACTCAGGCAATCACCTAGAGGTAGCAAGGCTTGTTGTTCACGACGTCTAACATATCAGTATCACAATACAAGAGACCTGCTATACCAATGGTACTAATAGTCTCATACAAACTCAATCGCGACCACGATGAAAAAAAGGCGTCAATGATGACGTTTCTGAATGCATAGGGAGTGTTTTAATTTCCCAAATCAAGATATGAAACATGAAGTTTAATGGCGATAAGGTAAGCATGCTGGATTTCCAAGAGGGAAGAAGAGGAAATTACATTAAATTCTTGTGTTGTAGTGACAACCTTTGTTTTCGGAAGGTCATACCTCTAACCCCACTTCCCGAAAAACGATTTTAAAAATATGTTCGAAATCTATCATAGTTCCTGATCTTTGTTGATGTTATCATATTCCAACTGAATTCCCTCACAATTGAAATAATCTCTAATATACTGTAGCCTATCCTACTCACTGAGACAAGTCTCAGGAAAACCAGGGACTTCCTTTTCATTTTGAGAAACGTATTTGTATATTGTTGAAATAATCCCGTTGACACTCCGTTTCCGAGATTTCGTAAGTATTTAGAATCACATCACCTTTTTTAAATGGTACATTGAGTCGGATGTACTAAACAAACCTTTGATATCACGTTGTTCGTCTGTATGAGTACAATTTACGTAATGTAAATTTTTCATAGATCTTCAAATACCAAATAATAGCCTGTTATGGGTGTTTTACGTAAAATGGAAATTGCCAGATCCGTAGAAGCTAAAACCTTATAAAAGACAAAACCGTGAAGTTGACTTGGATCAGGCAGGTACGTGCCTTTATGTATTGTTACGGGCCTAACCAGAAATGGTTGTGTAGCCATTATCCAGGGATATAGTGATGTAAAATCTGCGTACTCTATTGTTTCCGATTCAGAGCATTCGTAAAGAGCTTGAAAGCACTCAGTACGACTACCTTGAGTCGTAGTTGTTCTTCAATATTGGTACAATGATCGTGAAGAAATGTTTGAATTCCCTAAAAAGTTTTCACTTGCTTGTGCCACTGATATTCTCATATGGATGAAACTTTGACTTTGCATGTATTACGTTAAAACACCTCTCGTGCCATGGTTTCGCCATAACGGCTATTTAGGATACGCCCCTCTTATCTACAGGTTGATCCGGGAGTAGCGTTATACAATCGTGTCTATGGTAGTAACAGCCATAATATTGGTACGCTGTACGGGTATTTTCATAATAACTGTCTAATTTGAAAATCTTTAAAATGAGCTTCGCCATATTGCTAATAGCTTTGTAGTTTTACATTATGTTTAAACTCCATGTAGCCAAACTACAGTTTAGCTTGCTTACTTTGATTCGTCCCCTGACGAAATGTTAAAATTGGAATAATTTGGATGATATTGCCTTCGAGATAGTACGAACATAAACAAATCAACGATCTTGCAGAAATGATCGAGGTATGAAGAAAATATTGAAGCCCCACCGTTTTATTTTCAGTCAGCTTAGAAAACCGAATGGGTGCCAAGGTTAGCATACGAACAAAATTTTGACAATGTTGTAACAGTTCGTTCTGAAAGTCGAATGCCTTTTACTTGTGACACGTTCCTTATGCCATATAGCAATAAACCTTTGTCTCTTTTTCGGATTTGCTCCTAATGATGTAATTGTACAGTTTTGGCTACAAACCTACATAGTTTTGATTGCGGGTGGTATTAAGTAAGTATGGAAAGTCCTCCTACTTGAGAGATTTATCTAAGCCAAGCGGCTCTGATAAGTTATCTAATCGCACTCCCATAAACAGGAACGTCTCTGAATACAATATTATTTACCGTGTCCACGAGTATGTCCACGAGTTGCATTTTTATGTCCACGAGTAATTATTCCTGGTGTTAATTACTGATGTTCTAATAGTTCATGTACAACAAATAAATTGTCGAATCCGTGAGCATTATACACCAGAGCTACCAATTAAGTAAACTTGGGACCTTGTTCGTGAACACGAGTAGTGAATGTCTCCATAGTATAAAATACCAAGTCCAGAGTGCCATCACCACTACCACAAACATTGCATCTATGTGTCTCATCGTGAACATCCTTACATTTATAACAACGGTGCGTTACACAAATCATATTAGCTTGATATTCATGTTCACCCTTGTCATTTGCATCCAACCGCATAGTTTGAATATCAAAAACCTATAGGTAATTTTCCACCCTTTTAGCTTGTGTTTGACATATCAGACATGTGTTTCATTTACATAAACTGTACATATGGTACAGAGATGTTCAACAACTTTTACGCCAATCAAGTTTTACACCACACTGAACACACATTTGAATGTGAACACATATAATTTACGTTTTGCTATTGATTCACGTCTGTTAAAGCATAGCTGATTTAGAAAGGTACGATTGCACTTGTCATAATAGCGTTTTGTTTCACCATTACTTTTTATGTCAGAATGATACGTCTCGCATAGTTTATATAGATACTCACATTCATGAAATCGTCGCTCTGTATAGGGATTGAGAAAATAGTCGCAATACCCCTTGCTTCCTAAGAATGCAGAAATCGTCTTAATAACATCATAGTAATTACTTTCATTCCTTAAAAGAAATTTCTTGTTTTCTGTTGGATTCAAAAATATTTTCTCGTACTGACGTGATTTACCACTATAACTATACACGATTATCTGATATGCTTTTTCCCTTTTGAAGCTTGTTACATCATCCAAACTACAACCATTGTTATTACAAAATTACTACTACTTACTACTTACCCCTAAATAACAACACAGTTCAGAGGCCTTGGCACGCCAGTGTTCAATATCAGTTTTCATATATTTTGCTTAGGGAAATTCTTTATTTGCCTGTAGTTTCCCTATAGCTAATGCTCGTGAAAGATAGTTATAAACAATATCGACTGCAATTATATCTTTCTGTAGATAGTCCGGAAATGTCAAATACCTATCATTACAACGCCTCCCCTGCCCCATACAGGGATATATAACATCCACTTTAATTGTGATACTGTAACCTAATAGAAATTCCTCGTCTGAGTTTTTTTAAGTTTCAGCAACATGGTTTCCGCCGTAATATGTTCCCGTAATTGAAATGGAATGTATGTTGGTTGGCTTCCCTTCCGGTGCAATAGAAATCTTGGTATACTAAATCAGTACAAAACCCCGTTTGGGGTAAAAGGAAGAGTGACGTAAGATTCTACTCAAAAGAAGTGATATCTATTTTCCGAGTGACTTTTTTTGTGTCACTATGGCGGAAGGATACTGTCTCTTAATTTTATTACAAAGGCAATACTTTCGCCATAGTGACACAAAGAAAGTCACTCTCAAACAAGATATTACTTCTTTTGTGAGTAGAAGTCTTGTGTCACTCTTCCTTTTACCCCAAACGGGGTTTTGTACTGATATCAATTATTTTGTAAGGCAGCCAATAAAAAAGACTGTAACACGAGCCATCTATGCCGTTGCTCATCTCTGCTGCACACGCGCTATAACGTGTAGGAGACACGTGCACTGTAAATACAACGGAGAAATCACATGTGCTAGGTTGCTTCGGTGGCCTGGTGGTTAAGGCGTCGAGTTGGTATACAAAAAGCCCTGGTTCGAGTCCTGGCGAGGTTAACACTAGATTCAGAATATATTTTCATGTGTTTATATACGTTTATATTCGTTATTAATAATTGCTTTCCTGTATTTTACGTACATTATCTTAAGTTAGTGACCATGGCGAAGTGGAGGTTAGGTGAGGTTAGGCTCGGTTATGTAAATTTCCAAAATTTATTTTGACGATTAATATTTTTTTCTTGCATTATTCGTACATTTTCTTAAATTACTCACCATGATAACGTGGAGGTTAGATAAAATTAGGTACGGTCATGCATCTTTACATTTTTCTTCTTTACGTCATGCCCAGATGAGTGGAGCAGCGGCGGAGAGTGTTCTTCGTACGGTCTCGTATTTAAAAAGTGGCACGTGTCACTATGGCGGAAGGATACAAGATCGATTTTGCTCCATATCTCGAAAACCGTAACTCCTATAAAAATCTAACCGTAACTCCTACCCCTATATTCATGGGAGCCCACAATGGAGCCCTAAAAACCCCCGGTATCACCAGTTTGGGGTTAAAACAAAAATACACACAGAATGACGGACATACGTTTCTACCATTTGTGAAAATTTTGTGATTCGGTTAAAAAGTCGTAACTTTTGAATCGCTCCACCGATTTTAACGTATGATACACAGTTTGAAACTTATTTAAGCGTAGAATGCGATCCAGTAAGTTTCGGCCGCCTATATGGTCTGGGGTCAATGCTATCCTAAAAAATGTGAAATTTTGATATTGTTTTCAAAGCGCCCTAGGGGTCCCAAGGAGACCCTACCGACCCAATTTTTTCCTGTGTCTTAGTATTGGAAAGAGCTTTTAAATGTAAGTTCAAGCATCAAAATCGGACTTATACTTCTTTAGATCCGAAATTAATTGTATACTATCTGAGTTCCGCTAACAGTGTCCTTTGCCAGCGTCACTCGAAGAACTGCCGTTCTTCATGATCGCATTTTGGATGCTTGGTCGACATTCGGAAATAAATTGTCCATGACAAATTGAAACAACTTAATCACATACTCCTCGGGATCCCGAATGGATGTTACTAATAATTTAACATAATTTCAAAGGAAAAAAAGGTTATTTTTTCGTTTTTTCGGATATAATTTCAAATTGTAGTCAGACCCCCGCACCATACATCATACACACATCATGATCTTGCGTCCACTGTTACACACTCAAGAAAGCAGTGAGAGTTGTAAATTCATAGAGCCTCTGTCTAGAATTACAAGAGGATTTATTCTCTTAATTAGCTACTCCTGTTAGACTGTGATTGAAGATACTTTAAATACTATTACTTTGATCGTTTTGGATATATAGAACCCAGAATGTGATGCAAAACCAAGGAAGTCATATGAGTGCAAGGATATAATGTAGAAGAACGTATGTATTTTAGCAGCACTCCTATCACTCCTTGATTTTACATCACATTATGCATGCTACGTATTCGAAATAATGAAAGCATTTGGTGTATATTCAACGCCGTACAACAGAAGCAGCTAATATCTAGAACTACCGTAATAATATAGGCCCCTCCCCCGGTGCACACGAGTTATAGTTAAGAAGACACATTCTAGATTTACTAATTGTTCAGGCTAGTGTATACCGCGTATATGGAGAGTTAATATATCTGTCCTTCCTCAGTATACGCAGGTTATAGTTGGACAGAGTACTCAAGTCATTTTAATCACTTGTAAACAGGGTTCTCTATGACACACACAAGGGCGATAGTTACGTGGAACTCAAATTAATTACAAGATTATACTTGTTCCTTGTATATAGCGCTTGCGTACTAACAGCGTATATCAGCATTTTCTTTCAAGATAACGGTTTCCTCCCAAGGAAAAATACTATCTCATGCTCAGAGCACGAGAAAATATCCTCCAGTGAAGTTCTTAAAGCAACTTACGTGTTTGAAACTTAACATCGATATAGTTAATGTATTATCTTTCGGACTGACTTTTCAGAAAACATTGTTATCAACTTGAACCATCTCCTGAACTATAACCATACTAACACAAAACAAGTTAGTTATTCGTACATCTTGTTAGTGTGAACCGTCATCGTGACGTATTAAATGTTCTACACACTTTTGTCCCTATACCTATTAAATAATTCTTATTATTTTTAATTAACAGAAAATTTCAATTGTTCTATAGCAACCCATATAAACAACAAGGAATACGTTATATACTTGAATCCAAATTAACATACAACCCAATAATTATAGTGTGGTTGGGAACAGCTGATTCTCGCCAGCTTCTTCTGCTTCCCGCCAAAAACGAGCTGCATGTCCTACTTCTAGTCAGCCCACAGTCAGACTTTGGCGCTGCCTGTTAGCTGCTAATTAAACACAGTTGCCCACGGCCAGACTGCTAATTAAACGCACCCGAAACTACCATGCAGTACTAAAACATAAAAGTGCACACACGCCTTCATTTATCTCTTCAAACCTACTAAGTATTTAGTAACAATGTCATTGATCCCATAATAACTGGTAATATACGAAACAAAAAGTAATATAATAGTTTATGCAACATTAGATAGCATATGTTCATTTTCTAACTTTAGTGCACAGGGTAAATATCTCATACAGACACCAAATTTACGTTAGTCGTTTCGTGTTAGTAACTTTAGCTAATAGCAAACGTTTTATACATAATTTTATATCAGATTGTGTTCGGTAGTAACTAATTATATGTCTTAATCTAATACAAACAAACCTAACTTATCCTATACTTCAATCTAGGCTAACCGTGCGTAATAAACTTTACGTAGACTAGCCTAACAAGAACGACCTCAAAGTAAACAGAGCTAAGCCAAGGTAAGCATAGCTATAACTTGCTGTATCACCCTTGAATTTCTTGTGTAACAAGCAAAACATCAATGGGATTTTCCATGACTTGAAATCACAAGAGCGTTAATAACAGTAGACACAAGACAAATTGGGCTGTTTATATACAATCACCAAGCAGAACTTTTTAATTCAGAGTGTGTACGTACAAGCGGAACACCGGCTAACGGATATATTACAAGAACGAGGATGCGGACGAAAGATATCATATCAAACATTTTAGTTGCTGGAACGCTGCCCAGAACACAGGCGGAGTGGTAGCGCGTACTAAATTAGGTATCGAAATACTCGACGGGGACGTTGTGATACTGAGGTTAACAGGCAGTCTGTCGAATATCTGCGAAATTGCAATCTCTCATATCGATGTTTTACTTTCCTTTATTCAACAGCTGCGAAACGCTTTCAGAGTCCCTATAGAGCAAAGCAAACCTCATACGGCGGTTTTTCGTAATAGCATATTGTATTGGTTTATTAATATCAGTAAAACAATTTATGAATAACAATTTAAAACCAATATATTCATATAACATTTCAAGGATGCTTTGCTACGAATAGGAATAAAACCCTAACACTACCGACTACGAAACCAATTATTATCTACCACAAGGAAAATATGTTTATATCACGAAAAGTCGGAATTACTTTCTGATAAGCCGGTGATAAGATGTGTGTTTTATCTCAGTATGAAATATAGGTGTTGCTATTGTTATTTTTTAATTAAATTTATCCTGAGTTGGTACTCCGTATAATCACCCTTTTCCATATATATATATATATAACTACTAGTGTTGTAGTGGGATAAAAAATCAGTTTTGCAGAGAAACAATTTCATTCAGGTAACCAGCTCGTTCGTTCAAGGTTACCGCAGAGGTAAAATAACCCAAGACAAATCAAAGTGTGTATTCCTTTGAAATGCAGAATGTTGTTAGTAGGAAGTGGTTTCACTTTTGTATCTGTTTTTTAATTTCTGTTGTTGTTTGGAATCAAAATTACTGACTACAGATTTATTATCCAATTTATCGCAGTTCGTTTTGAGTTGTCACATTTCACAGTTACACGTTGTCGTTTCTCTTGACAGAAAAAATATTTTACAGGATGAAACCATTTTGCGTTTCTTGTGTTGCAGAGATATTTGCATGTAAAGGTAAGAAAATGTTTCTGAAAATTGTTTCAGTTTGTCTGTTAACATTTGTTCTACTATATTTGTGACAATGTGACTTTATCTTAAAACCTATTTGTACGTAACAAAGAAAAACAGATCAGTCCTGTTACACTGAACTTTAATAATTATCGTTACATCAATTTCTGGTTTCGTTGTTCCCGAGAAAGTAACTCCGGCTTTTAGTGATATAAGTATATTTTCATTGTCTTAGAAAATTGGTTTCATAGTCGGTAGTGTTAGGGTTTTTATTCCCACTTATAACATTGCATCCTAGAAATGTGATATGAATATATGGGTTTTACATTCGTATTCATAAATTGTTTGACTGATATCAATGTGAACCGATACATTATGCTATTGCGAAAAACCGTATGAGGTGGGAGTATTGTTTGCTTTGCTGTATAGGGACTCTGAAAGTGTTCCGTTGTAAGCGACGATATAGATATGTAAACGACGATATGTATTCCAATATTTAGTATTTATTATCCGGCTGTTCAAATTCGCATAAGATTCTTACTCCAACGATCAGGGCCTGTAATCTTTGTTCCATCTGACATCATTAACTGAAGTGCCTACTTGGGGGAACCCGGGCTTGTGCACAACGGGTGAGGTGACATCCAGTTTTATAAACCTGGCCTAGAGTAACGAGAAGTTACTCTAGTAGTTAAGTAGAGCGTCGAAATAAAAAAAACTGGTACTGTTGCTTCAAGCAATTTAATTTAATAAAAATGGGTTTAAATTCATATAAGTCTCTCTCAAGGTTGTCAGTAACAATATTTTACATATATTTGTGTAATTAATATCTCGGTTCTACAAAATGGGATACATAAATCATAACTTAATTCTTACTTAAAACATATTCTGCTTCATCTTGCTTAGATACATAAATTATATAACTGCAGTTTTATATTAACTTCCATTCATGATATTAACCCTTGGATACATAAGCAGGGCTTCCGAGGCCCTATGTAATTTTGTTTCTTTAGCCTTTGAAATATTTTATTGTGTAAAAGGCTGTGGCTTTGCGTAATCTTCGGATTGAGGATGTACATTGTGTATTGTCTTTCTGTACCCATTAGCTGTCAATGTTTTTTTTTAGTAATTTGCATTTTTTCATTTATACCCTATCAATGCATATGCAGGGCCTGCGAGGCCCTTGACCAGATTGCGTCCGCATTGCATTATTTTCAAACTTTTTGACGTAAAATATATCTTTCTATAATATTTTCGGACCTGGCATTGAATAACTAAATGCTTTTATACATTTTAAGATTGTCAATAGATGGCACTACGCACGTTGATAGTGATTTTCTTGTAGATTTTTTCCCAAAGCATTTTACATTGTAAATTCGCAAAGAAATAATATGTGTTTAGTAAGTTGTATCCAACTTATATCAATTTTGGAGAATGTAATAGATATTGATGTAATTATGAGTTTTGTTGTTTTATTTAGCACTTATAAATTACCGAAGGTTTTGCTATTTTAGGAATGTATTTGTGTTGCCGTTGTAAGTTGTAGATTCGTGTGTTTCGTATTACATTTGGTGCTACAATGGCCTCTACTCAGAAAAGGAAAGCATCAGACGAAGACTTCAGCAGTTTTGTGCATATGTGTCTTGACGAAGAGACAGTGATATCCGATAGTAGTGCGACCGACTCTGAAGTTGAGGATTGTTCTAGTAGTGCTCGGCCTATTAGTGTTCTTGAGGAAAGTGATCAGAACTATTCTTCATCAGATTCAGAGTATTGTAGTGACAGTGAGTGCATACAACAAACACAGAAAGATGATACCTTCATTAGCGTAAATGGAACAGTATGGAAGAAGAACGCTCCGTCTACTTCACGTACCCGAGCTCATAATATTGTAAAGTGTACCCCCGGTGTTTCAAGGGAAGTGAAAACGAAGTGTCCCAAAGACGCATGGGATTGTATCATAACACATTCAATAATAGAAGAAATTATACATTGCACTAATTTGGAAGGGAGAAGATTAGCAACGGAAGAGGGGAAGCAGTGGAAGAACGTTTCCGTTGAAGAAATGAATGCGTTTTTCGGTATTCTGTTACAAGCAGGAGTTGAAAAGAGTTGGGATGTGCCTATTCGTGAGCTATTCCTGGACGAGAGGTCTAATCCTCTTTACAAAGCAACAATGTCTGTCAACCGGTTTGAAGATATCCGTAAAGCACTAAGATTTGACGACAAGCGTACACGAAGTGTTCGTCTGCAAACGGACAAGCTTGGACCAATTAGTTATGTGTGGAATCTTTTTCTTGATAATTGCAGAAAAGTAATTATTCCCAGTGAGTTTGTAACGATTGATGAACAATTAGTGCCATTTCGCGGAAAGTGTAGTTTCATCCAATATATGCCGAAAAAACCTTCCAAATATGGCATAAAGATCTTTTGGTTGTGCGATGCCAAATCATCATACGCTGTTGATGGGTGTGTATATATAGGCAGGAAACCAAATGAGCCAGTTCAAAGAAATTTGGGAGCAAATATTGTCAAAGAACTCACTCAGACCGTGAAAAACTCTTCAAGAAACGTAACAATGGATAATTATTTTACCAGTGTTAGTCTTGCAGAGGATATGCTTCAGCAAGGAATCACAATAGTGGGAACAATAAGACAAAACAAACCTGATATCCCGAAGGAGCTGAAAGCATCCCCCTCAAGAGAAGTAGGATCTTCAATTTTTGCCTTCAAAAATGACGTCACTCTTGTAAGTTACGTACCCAAAAGGAACAGATCAGTAATTATGCTTAGTACAATGCATCATGACAAATCCATTGTTGAAGACCATCCGAAGAAGAAACCGGAAATAATAACTTTCTATAACTCAACAAAGGGAGGTGTCGACGGAATGGACCAGAAAGTTCGTTACTATACTTCCAAAAGACAAAGTCGAAGGTGGCCTTTTGTATTATGGACGAATATGATGGATGTTGCAGCTTTTTACAGTTATGTTGTCTTCTCCACTCAACATCCAGGCTATTTTCCTAACAGAACAGACAAACGTCGTCTTTTTCTTAGAGAACTCGCAGAAGAATTAGTGAAACCTCAGATGATCATGAGACTTCCAATACCTAATGTCCCAAAGTCAGTTCAAGATGCCTTAAAAAGATGTGGAGTTTCCAAGCCAACCGAAGAAGAAGTCAGAGCTCAAGAACCAAAAAGGAGGAGATGCGGATTCTGTCCTTACGATCTTCACAGAAAAAGCACCTTGACATGCTCCAAGTGTGGAAAAAACGTTTGTAAGCAACACAGTAAGTTAGTTTGTAACTCATGCTTCTCATAAGTGAACAGTGTTTTCTGAACTACTGAACTTTGCAAACTGGACGGCACATTCTTAGAAAAGTTTATGTATTGTGATATAGGAACTAATGTTACTTAAGTCATTGAAGTGATAATATAAATGTCAGAAAAGGCTTATAATTTCAATAATAATCAAATCACTAAAGCTCTTGGTATACATGCTGCATAGTTAGAGTTCAAAAGCTTTATATATATATATATATATATATATATATATATATATATA